>CATIWC010003384.1:0-140550 GCA_948472305.1 Vicia faba
ATATATATATATATATATATATATATATATATATATATATATATATATATATAATTTTTGCACCCACCGCGGTTGCGAATCTTTAGTGCCTACGTACCACCTTTTCGTGCAATAGGGGATCAAGGTACACACACTTCATCTTTTAAAAATTTTAAACATAAATGCGTTGGTTAATTTTATAAGATGAAACATCATCGTCATTATCTGTGTGGAAAACATACTTACTACCCACAATCATGAGAAAGGAGAATTTGAATCCTCTCAAAGTGGAGGATATGACTTGGATTTAAAATCAACAATGCCTCACTCAACACCTAAGTAGAAAATATCTCTCTTCACTACATATTATGGACGTATAGTTGTTTGCATCACTACAAGGATTGACAAGAGTTCCATCTTTTGAGAAAAGTTTAAAGATAAAAAAGACAAAATGGCAAGATGGTTTGAAATGAGATTGATTGACTTTTAGTCTTCTCACAAAAAAAATATCAAGGTATTATTAAGTTGATTGGGGTTTCTTTATGAAAATGTTTTGAAAATACATGGGCATAAGTCCAAGTTTATTATGAAAGTGGTTCAAGTTTAGAAACAAGAAGAGTTTTCAAAAGAGAGAAGAAGATTTTTGAAATTAAAGAAGATGGGAGGAGAAAAAGGGACTATCCTAAAGCATAAAATAAAAGCTAGGGATGAGAACCATCTAACAATAAGAATTCAATACTTGACATTATGAGCCAAGATAGAATTCCCATTCCTTGGATTTAAAACCAATCAAGCAAAGAAATACTAGACCTCTTGAGAGAACCAAACTTAAAGTGTGTTAAATCTTCATAAAAATTGGGTAGAGTAACGGCTGTATACGGGTGAATTCCAGATTACAAACAAAGGTTGTAATCACAAAAACCTGCACACAAAAATCAAACAAGCAACCCAATGTCTTGAGGTAAAACCTCAAGAACTCCATACAAAAATAATCATATAAGATCACAAGATCTCCAAGATAGGCCAAGGTTTTTAATCCTAAGTCCAAGAAAAGTCTCATGCTCCATGATGCCAAGGATAGTAACCAAATAGTCCAAGTGCCATTAAAGATTCTTTAGGGTTTATGTTGATTATTAAGTGTCTTAAGAAAGGAAAAGAAAAGCTCAAGTGAGCAAAGTAAAAATGACAAGAAAATAAATGCTCAAATGAGCAAAGATGAAAATGACATGAAATGTAAATGCTAAAAGTAAATGGTAGATAAAGCTAAAAAGAATAAAAGCATAAGGTAAAATAAGTTAATAGTTAATGGTTAGTTGGATGACCATCTTGAAGCTTGCATTTGGAACTCATTAGAGGATTGGTAGAACTAAAGCCCCCACAAAACAAGTTGCATTTGCTTTTTGTCAAGTATATCATCCATTTGGAATTCTCATAAGTACCATTTAATGATCAACAATATTTAAGTGATCCACATTTGACCAAAGGTGTTGTAGATCCATTAGAGGATTGGTAGAATCAAAGCCTACACACAATAAATCTCAAGGTTATTGGATCAAAGAGATCAAATTAATATACTTGGGCTTGCAATCATAAGTTTGGGCCACGAATAATCATTTATTCGAATCGGAACAAAATTTAGCGCTATGTTAAGCAATCGTAAGTGGACTTATATAGAAGCCGCACCTATTTTGAGGCCGGTCAATAGCAATCTATGCACCATTTGTTTTGAGACCTGATATAGAGATCATGCTCCAACAACATTTAGTGCAATAAGAAAGGGATGAGATGAAGAAGGATGGAGAAAAAATATATAAACCACATTTGAATTAAATTTTAAATAAACTATTATTAAAATCATTCATCCATTTTCGTGGAGTTAAACTCAACACCTTGGATCCAATGATGTTAATAAAGTTCATGATCCAAAATCTAACTCAAGATCAGCCAGAAAATAATCACAAAATAATATCACATTTAATATGCACAAAAAAAGATTTTAAGAATGTTTAAAAAAAGAAAATAATGAGAAAAATATCAACTATGTTCAAATTAATCAAAAAAATGAAAAGTAAGACCTTAGAACAATCAGAAAAAGGGCTAAGTAATTTACAATTTTTTTGATAATCTTTTAAAGTCGGAAACTATTTTTAAAATTAAAATAAATGGGTAAAATAAACAAAAAATGGTAAAAAATAGTAAAGTAAGAAACAAAAATAAAATAAGGTCACCAATATTTGACACAATATCATTGGATCATCTCTTAATTTTTTCAGAATTTAAAAATGCATAAAAGTATTTTTAAACATTTAAAACGAATCAAATAAGTGTAAAATTTATAAAAAATACCAAAGTATAAAATTAAATTGTGAAAAAATAAAAAAATAGAAAGAGAATAATCAAAAATATTTTTCATAATTTTTTCAGATTTTTTGGACTAAAAATGAATTTTCTATGATTTTTTTGAAATTTAAAACAATTAAAATATAAAAATCTGAAAAAAGAAAATAAAAGTAAAATATGTGGAGCATTGGATTTACTAATGGTTCTGCATTTTATTTTTTTAGCAATTTTTTTTAATTATGGTAGTTTAAACCACCATAATTTCCTTTTATTTTGTAAAAAAATAGTGAAACTTGCGGTGGAAGAATGATTTACGCACAAAAATCTGTCAATTTATATTAAGCATGTTATGGTGGTTTGCGTAATACCAATTTAATTATATATTAGAAGTATTAAGAAAATTAGAGATATTATAGAGTTGGAAGAAATAAAATTTTATTTAAATTAGAGAGAAAGAGGTGTTTTGAGTAAAGAGCTGACGATGTGGTGGAGATTTAGTCAGAATAATAGAATTTTTATTTGATTGAGATAATTGAGTTATTAAGATAATGAAATTATTACTATTTTAATTAATTTAGAGTAATTCAAAAAGGAATTAAGTGTTGATCTTATATTAGAAAAATTGTTGGTTCAGAGATGAACCTTGTTGAGTATGAGATACGAGTATTATTTATTGTTGCATATGAGTTATGAATGTTATTTGTTCTTGAATATGAGTTTTGAATGTTATTGTCATGCATTCATGTATATCTAAGATAGGAAGGACTTCGGTCCGATAAGGTCACGGTTCTTAGAGGAACCAATGACGGTCTCATGTTCATAGAGGAATACGGTTTAGAGAGGAACCAAAGACACAGATAATTCAGTAACATAACTCTGACATTCAAAAAATTGGTACCACATGCATCTTAGAGGAGGAATATATTGCATTATACATTTGCATTGTGATTGTTGTTATCGTTGTAAACTATTGTGTGAGAAGGATAATTGATTTATTGTATTTGAAAATAATCCTTGTTTTTTTTATACACCGATAAAATCTTTGATGTTATTCTCACTCTCTTTTCGTGGTTGTGTTGTTAGTTATGATAATATTGTAGATACTCAGGTAGAGAAACACTACGATGCTGCTTGCTTGAAGGAATGACGTAAATGTTGACTTCTTTATATTTATTGTTGAGTTTATTTTCTGCATTGTTACTTTGATAGTGTAACATCATGACGAGTTTAGTTATTTGTTATTTTCTGAGAATTGTGGATTTTATTTTTATATTAAGACGTTTTCAGTTGAGATAAAATGACTTGAATTTGGCTGCGTTGTTATAAGTTTATTTTAGGAGCATGTTTATTTAAGAGAACTGTGTGACACTCTTATTGTTTGAATATAAAATTTGTATGTTTTATTTAAATAAGAATTTTCGAAATTTATGGTGTTATGATTTGTGCAGAAGTTAATAAAAATCATCTGTCATAATAATACTTTTTTAACGGTGACAATTAATTAATGTATTTTTAGTGTCTTTGAAATATTGCCAAGAGCCTCATTAAGTTTCTGTGTTATTATAATTTATATTAAATTTTGGGTTAAATGTGATTTTTGTCCTCCTATATAACTTATATTTAATTTTTAATCATTTCAAAAATTTTCTTTAAATAATGGTCTTTCTAAAAATTTTAATTTTGACTTTTACTCTCTCCTATCAAACCGTTGCTAAAACTATTATTAATTCAATCGCTAAGTAAAAAATCATCGTTAAAATCGTCGTTAATTTCATTGTTAAGTTATAAAATCGTTGTTAAATTGCGTGAGAGACCATAAATTAAAATTAACATTTTTAGAAACATCATTCTTAAAAAGAAATTTTTGAATGAATTAAAATTAAATATGAGTTATTTAGGAGAATAAAAAATATATTTAACCCTAAAATTTTTTATTTAAATATACAATTATTTAATGTGCAAACTATTACCTTGAAATGATTAAGGATATGTTGTTCAATATGGTTAGGGTCAGCGTGGGTGAACTCCCCTTCCCTACTTATTATTATTTTTGTATTTAAGCCTTTGATTAGGCCATTATGTGGAAGTATGGAATATTTTTGTTCAATTTGTTTTGAATGTTGAGAGCATTGTTTAGGTTAATTTCAACTTGTATTCCTTGATTGTGTATGTCTTCATTGATATCGGAGTAATAATTAATTGTTGGATGAACTTTCCTTCCTCTATGGTTTGAGCAACTTCTCTATCAATATTATCAAATATGACTTTGTTCTAGTGCTGTAGAGTTCCTTTTAGCCTTTCCAGTTTATGATAAATTTTGCTCTTAGGATTCTCTATGTATAGTAAGTTTCAATTTGTAGCTATGATTTTGATACAATCCTCATGGTCAAACCAAAGTATAAATTTTTTTAAACAATAATGGTAAAAAGGACCGAAGTTTAATAGTCAATCTGCATGGTCAAACCAAAGTTTAAAATTTTAGGTACAATCCTCATGGTTAAACCAAAGTTTATTATTATTATTATTATTATTATTATTATTATTATTATTATTATTATTATTATTATTATTATTATTAGTATTATTATTATTATTATTATTGTTATTGTTATTATTATTATTATTAATATTATTATTGTTATTATTATTATTATTATTATTATTATTATTATTATTGTTATTATTATTATCATCATCATTATTATTATCATTATTATGATCATTATTATGATCATTATTATTATCATTATTATCGTCATTATTATCATTATTATTATTATTATTATTATTATTATTATTATTATTATTATTATTATTATTATTATTATTATTTTTTTTTTTTTATTTTTATTTTTTCAATCCTATCAATGGAGCTTATCACAGTTCATCGTAAGTTTTAATGATTTTTTAATATATTAGAATTAATTCTATTTAAGTGAATTCAAAAGAAAATTTTAATTGTTATTGTATATTATAGTAGGGAAATAACGAAAAGATCATGATATGATATAAATTAAGACAATATATTATGTAAGGAAATATTATAAATGATAATATATTTCAAATTTCAAAGATCACGTATATTCTAAAAGTTGCAATTGTACTATTATAAAAATATTAATGTATTCTTATTATTAGAAATTACTTTGTATATTATTTACTTATTATTTTGTTTTAAAAAAAACTAAATATCTTATTTCCAATCATTTAAAATAAAAATACATTTCTCGAGTTTTCTTTCATATCTCCTTTGTTTACTATTAACCTATAAATAAGTAGTTTTCCATCAATTGATACAACAACAAAAACATACATTTTGGTGTAACATTTCAAAGAAATTTGATAAATAAACTTTGTCTAATGGCTAAGTGCATCTCAAACTTAAACTCTCTATATATCTTTGTCATTTTGGTTTTATTCATTGAATGTAAGTTTCTCCATCACTGAATATTAGTTTATCTATTAGTTAAGGTCCTCTTTGACCTTAAAGATTAGTCTATATAGTTGTTTGTACATAATATCCAATTTCTATCGAAAAAAAACTTGAGAATCTCTAACTAATATTTGTTTCATTATTTCATAGTGCAATCAACACCAGTATGAGCTACATGTTCAAAAATTATGGGGAGATGTTCTTCTCAAGATTGTGCTGCACAATGTAGAAATTATCCAGGTACTGATGGGGGCTTATATTACTGTAATTACTTTGGCTTTTGCACTTGTGTTTTTGATAAGGCGCCTCCTAAAGTTGATGGAGAACGCCCTTGCAATATGGTGCTACAACTTTGCGATGCTACGTGTGATTCAAATTGCTGCAAATCAAAGTGTGCGAAAATAAACAAAAACTATGTTAATCCTACTGGGGATTGTATTCAAACTTTTGGATATCCATATTGCATTTGTTCCTATGACGAATGAATTGATAATTGTCAATTTAAATAAATATGGTATTAAAAATTTGTGTGGATCACTATCAATTGAATTCCTTCTTATCAATTGAAACAAATATTGTAATAAAATGTGTTGATTATTATTTATTGAATTGCATTTCAAATCCAGTCCTAATACCTGCACTTAGAAAAAAGTTTATTTATTATTTTTATATAAATATAATGTAAAAAATAAGAAACATTCTTTTTTCCCATCATTTTTAAATATTTCTGAGTAAAAATTTAAAAAGGTATTGTGTATTAATTTTGTATCTAATTGTATAACTTTACTAATTTATATAGATTATAGTTTTTTAAATGACAAATATATATATATATATATATATATATATATATATATATATATATATATATATATATATATATATATATATATATATATATATATATATATATATATATATTACAAAATACCCTTAGTTTACTAGAACAATAAAAAAAATCAGTAAACAAAAGTTGAGAAAAACACAAGCGATCCGCTAGACCAAACACCAAGGAAAAAAAATCACAAAACAAAGAACCATCGGAAAGAGAAATTTGAGGGGATGTAAATTCAGCCACATTCAAGAAAAAATTAAGGGCAATTGATCACCCAATGTACTCATAAAATTGTAGGTTCCATAGTGGATCACTTTCTCAGTTAAGCAAAGAAAAGTTAGATGTCGGAGCATGAGGTTAAACCCAATTCCAAGTCAAGTCAACAATTAAATTCATCTAATGATTGGACTTTCTCACCTGAAAAAAAATAACTTTATTCTCTATTTTTCAAAAAATATAGACCATAGAATGTCAAATTGAAAGTAGGCAAAAGAAAGACTTTCAATTTCACATTCAGTGAATGGATATACCTTATACGAACAGACTTATACTTCTCTAAGCACATCGCAAAACCCATTCCATTGATGACAAAACTGATCTAGCGCCTTGCCAGATTTTGTCTAGGTAGTGTCATACTCTGAAGGAGCTTCTAAGAGAAATACTATTAGAAAAAATAGTTTTTATGACAACTATATCACCTCACATATCGTAAAATCGAGGTATATATCTTACATGCACCATGTTTTTTTCTTAAAAATTATATACTATATTATGTTTGTTTTTCTTGAAAACTGAGGGTTAAATTAATTTAGTGTACGCGCTTCAAATCCCATTATCTTCATATTATGTTTCCATGTCATTAAAAATGGCGCCTTATTGAATATTTTTTTTTAACTAAATAAACTAATTTTCACCTAGATTTTGTTCCCTAACCAAGGTAAAATTATTTTCCTGATGTATAAATCTTTAGCTTGTAGCATTCAATTTCACATTTCTAAACCCTATCGAAGAGCCCTGAACAAGTGAGCCAACTAGATATCCAGAAACAATGAGGGTCGTAAACACATGTCGTCTTCAATACGATTATGTTGTACGTCAAAGATCCAAAATATTTTCTTTCACTTCTTTTTCAGAGATTGGGTATATCGAACATCAATACTCATTTTTGTTGTTGTTGATGAGTTCGAGTATTGATATTAATATTGATAATCACATTATGTTTTTTGTGTAGATCTCATCTTGTTCCGTCGAGTTGAGTTTATTATATCAAATGTCGATTGTTTGTTTCACTAACTCATCTTTGAACATATAACCTATTAAATTAATTTTTGAAATAATCATATGAAAATTTTTGTTGTTTTATCTTACATTGATTAATATTTTTATAGCATTCTGCAACTCATCATTTATCTCTTACTTTTTATTGTTAAAATTTCTCCAATACTTCTAATTTTCATTCAGAATCTGAGTCTTCAGAGTCTGATCTTCAGAATCTGCATCTTAAATCTACTCTTTAGATGTTCAATACCGTGTCATAACTGACTTTAAATAATAATTTTAATCTTTGTTCCTGCATACTTGAACATATGTTAGTTTACCCAATTGTTTTTTAAATTATTTATTATCATCAAAACCTTGTTAGAATTAATTTAGATTTTATAATAAATTAGATATTAATTTATATTTAAGAATATCTTTTAGATTGTTTAAATCTTTGTTAGAAGATATATATCTTAGATCTTCTTATATCTTTGTAAAAGATATATTTTAGATTTAATTTGTGTGTATAAATAGCCTACTGGAGTAGGTTATTGTAATTCATTGTAAATCCTTATTTTTGAAGCTATCCGTAAATATTCCTTTTGTCTTTTATCTTTCTTGTGCTCCAACAATTGGTATCTAGAGCTCCAGTTCAAAATCCACGGGAAATTCTGCGTAAATTGCATAAGGTAGAAGATGAGAGGAAACTATGGCGATATTCATTCCAAGCTTCTAGTATTTGATGGGAAAAATTGGAATCGTTGGAAGATCCAGATGTGCGTGTTATTTGGTTCTCAAGATGTGTTAGATTTTGTCAGTGATGGGTATAATCTGTTAGAAGCAGACAATAGAGGCCCAGAAGATAGCGCAGAAGACGCTTAGTAAGAAAGATCATAAAGCGTTGTTCTACATCCATCAATGTGTGGATGTGAATGTGTTTGAGAAGATTGTTGATTCTGAAACAGCAAAGGCTGCATGGGACACACTGGTCAGATGTTACGGTGGTAGCGCATCAATGAAGAAGGTGAAGCTTCAGTATCTCAGAAAGCAATATGAGAATCTCAACATGAAGGACAATGAGAAGATTTCTGAATACATCTCTAAAGTGATTCTGATCACAAATGAGATGAAAGCTTGTGGAGAAACTCTGTCCGAACAAGTAATTATTGAGAAGATCTTGAGATCTTTAACTTCTCAGTTTGATTACACTGTTGTAGCAATTGAACATTCCAAATATCTGAGCACCATGAGAGTTGAAGCGCTGCAAAGTAGTCTAGAGGCGCATGAGTTACGTATGACTGCGAGAACTTCTGAGAGGGAAGTAGAGTAGCAGGCTCTGAAAGTAACTTCTGGTAAGAAGCATCAGAAGCAGACTTGGTCAGAAGCCAGAAAGAAAACTAATAGTGGTCAAAAGTCAGAAACTTAAAATTCTGATAGGTAGAAGAATGTCCAAAAGGGAAAGGGGAAGTCTGACAAGAAGAATATTCACTGTTACTGTTGCAAGAACTTTGGTCACTATGCCAAAGATTGCTGGTCCCACAAAGAAAGGAAGTCAGAAGAAGCAAATATAGCAAGGGGAGAGTCTGATGATGAACTTGTGCTATTGTTGGCTTTTGAATCTAATTATCTGAATTCATCAGAATGGTGGTATATGGACACAAGACGTTCAAACCATCTTACTTGAAACAAGAAGTGGTTGGTTGATTTTGACTCTGGGAAGAGTACAAAGATCAGATGTGCTGATGATAAATACCTCAATGCAGAAGGTATGGGAAATGTCAGAATCATTTTTAAACAATGGGAAAGCAATAGTGATCTAGAATGTTTGTTATGTACCTTGCATGAAAAGCAATCTGATGAGTTTGAGACAACTGGTTAAGAAAGGTTTTTCAGTTACCATGAAGGACAATCTTATGAAGCTGTATGACTGTAATCAGAAGCTTATTATGGAGTCAGAACAGGGAAGGAACAAAACATTCAAGATGAATGTTAGAACTACAGACTCTGAATGTCTTAGTGCAACAAGTGTTATCAAGGAGAGCGAGTTGTGACACAAAAGTTTTGGTCATCTGAATTTCATAAGTTTAGGGCATTTGAAATCAAAGAATCTGGTATAAGAATTCCTACAATCAAGAAGCCTGAAATTTCATGCAAGGTGTGCATGGAAGGGAAGCAACCAAGATTACCCTTTGCATCAGAATCTGATGAGGAACTGTAGCAGTAGAAATGTTCAAGACTAAGCCATTGGATTGACTAGACTTTATAAAAATCAAAATAAAAATTGCCACTGCGCTTTATTGTTTCCAAAGGAATGGGAAAAGAGCGAATAACCCAAAAAGAGGGGGAAAGATTCAAGGTAAGGGGGTTGGTTATGTAAAGGGAAGGTATTAACACCCTAAACATCTACGGTACTCCGCAAGAGCCTCTTTGTAAAATCTGTATATTTTGGATATAAAAAAAATGTTTTATAAAAATGGATGGTGGAGGTGAGAAAAGATATATATATATATATATATATATATATATATATATATATATATATATATATATATATATATATATATATATATATATATATATATATATATATATATATATATATATATATATATATATATATATATATATATATATATATATATATATATATATATATATATATGTATATATATATATATATATATATTATAATTTTTGCACCCACCGCGGTTGCGAATCTTTAGTGCCTACGTACCACCTTTTCGTGCAATAGGGGATCAAGGTACACACACTTCATCTTTTAAAAATTTTAAACATAAATGCGTTGGTTAATTTTATAAGATGAAACATCTTCGTCATTATCTGTGTGGAAAACATACTTACTACCCACAATCATGAGAAAGGAGAATTTGAATCCTCTCAAAGTGGAGGATATGACTTGGATTTAAAAATCAACAATGCCTCACTCAACACCTAAGTTAAAAATATCTCTCTTCACTACATATTATGGACGTATAGTTGTTTGCATCACTACAAGGATTGACAAGAGTTCCATCTTTTGAGAAAAGTTTAAAGATAAAAAAGACAAAATGGCAAGATGGTTTGAAATGAGATTGATTGACTTTTAGTCTTCTCACAAAAAAATATCAAGGTATTATTAAGTTGATTGGGGTTTCTTTATGAAAATGTTTTGAAAATACATGGGCATAAGTCCAAGTTTATTATGAAAGTGGTTCAAGTTTAGAAACAAGAAGAGTTTTCAAAAGAGAGAAGAAGATTTTTGAAATTAAAGAAGATGGGAGGAGAAAAAGGGACTATCCTAAAGCATAAAATAAAAGCTAGGGATGAGAACCATCTAACCAATAAGAATTCAATACTTGACATTATGAGCCAAGATAGAATTCCCATTCCTTGGATTTAAAACCAATCAAGCAAAGAAATACTAGACCTCTTGAGAGAACCAAACTTAAAGTGTGTTAAATCTTCATAAAAATTGAATAGAGTAACGGCTGTATACGGGTGAATTCCAGATTACAAACAAAGGGTGTAATCACAAAAACCTGCACACAAAAATCAAACAAGCAACCCAATGTCTTGAGGTAAACCTCAAGAACTCCATACAAAATAATCATATAAGATCACAAGGTCTCCAAGATAGGCCAAGGTTTTTAATCCTAAGTCCAAGAAAAGTCTCATGCTCCATGATGCCAAGGATAGTAACCAAATAGTCCAAGTGCCATTAAAGATTCTTTAGGGTTTATGTTGATTATTAAGTGTCTTAAGTAAGGAAAAGAAAAGCTCAAGTGAGCAAAGTAAAAATGACAAGAAAATAAATGCTCAAATGAGCAAAGATGAAAATTACATGAAATGTAAATGCTAAAAGTAAATGGTAGATAAAGCTAAAAAGAATAAAAGCATAAGGTAAAATAAGTTAATAGTTAATGGTTAGTTGGATGACCATCTTGAAGCTTGCATTTGGAACTCATTAGAGGATTGGTAGAACTAAAGCCCCCACAAAACAAGTTGCATTTGCTTTTTGTCAAGTATATCATCCATTTGGAATTCTCATAAGTACCATTTAATGATCAACAATATTTAAGTGATCCGCATTGACCAAAGGTGTTGTAGATCCATTAGAGGATTGGTAGAATCAAAGCCTACACACAATAAATCTCAAGGTTATTGGATCAAAGAGATCAAATTAATATACTTGGGCTTGCAATCATAAGTTTGGGCCACGAATAATCATTTATTCGAATCGGAACAAAATTTAGCGCTATGTTAAGCAATCGTAAGTGGACTTATATAGAAGCCGCACCTATTTTGAGGCCGGTCAATAGCAATCTATGCACCATTTGTTTTGAGACCTGATATAGAGATCATGCTCCAACAACATTTAGTGCAATAAGAAAGGGATGAGATGAAGAAGGATGGAGAAAAAATATATAAACCACATTTGAATTAAATTTTAAATAAACTATTATTAAAATCATTCATCCATTTTCGTGGAGTTAAACTCAACACCTTGGATCCAATGATGTTAATAAAGTTCATGATCCAAAATCTAACTCAAGATCAGCCAGAAAATAATCACAAAATAATATCACATTTAATATGCACAAAAAAAGATTTTAAGAATGTTTTAAAAAAAGAAAATAATGAGAAAAATATCAACTATGTTCAAATTAATCAAAAAAATGAAAAGTAAGACCTTAGAACAATCAGAAAAAGGGCTAAGTAATTTTACAATTTTTTTGATAATCTTTTAAAGTCGGAAACTATTTTTAAAATTAAAATAAATGGGTAAAATAAACAAAAAATGGTAAAAAATAGTAAAGTAAGAAACAAAAATAAAATAAGGTCACCAATATTTGACACAATATCATTGGATCATCTCTTAATTTTTTCAGAATTTAAAAATGCATAAAAGTATTTTTAAACATTTAAAACGAATCAAATAAGTGTAAAATTTATAAAAAATACCAAAGTATAAAATTAAATTGTGAAAAAATAAAAAAAATAGAAAGAGAATAATCAAAAATATTTTTCATAATTTTTTCAGATTTTTTGGACTAAAAATGAATTTTCTATGATTTTTTTGAAATTTAAAACAATTAAAATATAAAAATCTGAAAAAAGAAAATAAAAGTAAAATATGTGGAGCATTGGATTTACTAATGGTTCTGCATTTTATTTTTTTAGCAATTTTTTTTAATTATGGTAGTTTAAACCACCATAATTTCCTTTTATTTTGTAAAAAAATAGTGAAACTTGCGGTGGAAGAATGATTTACGCACAAAAATCTGTCAATTTATATTAAGCATGTTATGGTGGTTTGCGTAATACCAATTTAATTATATATTAGAAGTATTAAGAAAATTAGAGATATTATAGAGTTGGAAGAAATAAAATTTTATTTAAATTAGAGAGAAAGAGGTGTTTTGAGTAAAGAGCTGACGATGTGGTGAGATTTAGTCAGAATAATAGAATTTTTATTTGATTGAGATAATTGAGTTATTAAGATAATGAAATTATTACTATTTTAATTAATTTAGAGTAATTCAAAAAGGAATTAAGTGTTGATCTTATATTAGAAAAATTGTTGGTTCAGAGATGAACCTTGTTGAGTATGAGATACGAGTATTATTTATTGTTGCATATGAGTTATGAATGTTATTTGTTCTTGAATATGAGTTTTGAATGTTATTGTCATGCATTCATGTATATCTAAGATAGGAAGGACTTCGGTCCGATAAGTTCACGGTTCTTAGAGGAACCAATGACGGTCTCATGTTCATAGAGGAATACGGTTTAGAGAGGAACCAAAGACACAGATAATTCAGTAACATAACTCTGACATTCAAAAAATTGGTACCACATGCATCTTAGAGGAGGAATATATTGCATTATACATTTGCATTGTGATTGTTGTTATCGTTGTAAACTATTGTGTGAGAATGATAATTGATTTATTGTATTTGAAAATAATCCTTGTTTTTTTATACACCGATAAAATCTTTGATGTTATTCTCACTCTCTTTTCGTGGTTGTGTTGTTAGTTATGATAATATTGTAGATACTCAGGTAGAGAAACACTAGATGCTGCTTGCTTGAAGGAATGACGTAAATGTTGACTTCTTTATATTTATTGTTGAGTTTATTTTCTGCATTGTTACTTTGATAGTGTAACATCATGACGAGTTTAGTTATTTGTTATTTTCTGAGAATTGTGGATTTTATTTATTTATATTAAGACGTTTTCAGTTGAGATAAAATGACTTGAATTTGGCTGCGTTGTTATAAGTTTATTTTAGGAGCATGTTTATTTAAGAGAACTGTGTGACACTCTTATTGTTTGAATATAAAATTTGTATGTTTTATTTAAATAAGAATTTTCGAAATTTATGGTGTTATGATTTGTGCAGAAGTTAATAAAAATCATCTGTCATAATAATACTTTTTTAACGGTGACAATTAATTAATGTATTTTTAGTGTCTTTGAAATATTGCCAAGAGCCTCATTAAGTTTCTGTGTTATTATAATTTATATTAAATTTTGGGTTAAATGTGATTTTTGTCCTCCTATATAACTTATATTTAATTTTTAATCATTTCAAAAATTTTCTTTAAATAATGGTCTTTCTAAAAATTTTAATTTTGACTTTTACTCTCTCCTATCAAACCGTTGCTAAAACTATTATTAATTCAATCGCTAAGTAAAAAATCATCGTTAAAATCGTCGTTAATTTCATTGTTAAGTTATAAAATCGTTGTTAAATTGCGTGAGAGACCATAAATTAAAATTAACATTTTTAGAAACATCATTCTTAAAAAGAAATTTTTGAATGAATTAAAATTAAATATGAGTTATTTAGGAGAATAAAAAATATATTTAACCCTAAAATTTTTTATTTAAATATACAATTATTTAATGTGCAAACTATTACCTTGAAGTGATTAAGGATATGTTACTCAATATGGTTTGGGTCAGCGTGGGTGAACTCCCCTTCCCTACTTATTATTATTTTTGTATTTAAGCCTTTGATTAGGCCATTATGTGGAAGTATGGAATATTTTTGTTCAATTTGTTTTGAATGTTGAGAGCATTGTTTAGGTTAATTTCAACTTGTATTCCTTGATTGTGTATGTCTTCATTGATATCGGAGTAATAATTAATTGTTGGATGAACTTTCCTTCCTCTATGGTTTGAGCAACTTCTCTATCAATATTATCAAATATGGCTTTGTTCTAGTGCTGTAGAGTTCCTTTTAGCCTTTCCAGTTTAGGATAAATTTTGCTCTTAGGATTCTCTATGTATAGTAAGTTTCAATTTGTAGCTATGATTTTGATACAATCCTCATGGTTAAACCAAAGTATAAATTTTTTTAAACAATAATGATAAAAAGGACCGAAGTTTAATAGTCAATCTGCATGGTCAAACCAAAGTTTAAAATTTTAGGTACAATCCTCATGGTTAAACCAAAGTTTATTATTATTATTATTATTATTATTATTATTATTATTATTATTATTGTTATTATTATTATTATTATTATTATTATTATTAATATTATTATTGTTATTATTATTATTATTATTATTATTATTGTTATTATTATTATCATCATCATTATTATGATCATTATTATGATCATTATTATTATCATTATTATCATCATTATTATTATTATTATTATTATTATTATTATTATTATTATTATTATTATTATTATTATTATTATTATTATTATTATTATTATTATTATTATTATTATTATTATTATTATTATTATTATTATTATTATTATTCTTTTTTTTTTCAATCCTATCAATGGAGCTTATCACAGTTCATCGTAAGTTTTAATGATTTTTTAATATATTAGAATTAATTCTATTTAAGTGAATTCAAAAGAAAATTTTAATTGTTATTCTATATTATAGTAGGGAAATAACGAAAAGATCATGATATGATATAAATTAAGACAATATATTATGTAAGGAAATATTATAAATGATAATATATTTCAAATTTCAAAGATCACGTATATTCTAAAAGTTGCAATTGTACTATTATAAAAATATTAATGTATTCTTATTATTAGAAATTACTTTGTATATTATTTACTTATTATTTTGTTTAAAAAAAAACTAAATATCTTATTTCCAATCATTTAAAATAAAAATACATTTCTCGAGTTTTCTTTCATATCTCCTTTGTTTACTATTAACCTATAAATAAGTAGTTTTCCATCAATTGATACAACAACAAAAACATACATTTTGGTGTAACATTTCAAAGAAATTTGATAAATAAACTTTGTCTAATGGCTAAGTGCATCTCAAACTTAAACTCTCTATATATCTTTGTCATTTTGGTTTTATTCATTGAATGTAAGTTTCTCCATCACCGAATATTAGTTTATCTATTAGTTAAGGTCCTCTTTGACCTTAAAGATTAGTCTATATAGTTGTTTGTACATAATATCCAATTTCTATCGGAAAAAATTTGAGAATCTCTAACTAATATTTGTTTCATTATTTCATAGTGCAATCAACACAAGTAGGAGCTACATGTTCAAAAATTATGGGGAGATGTTCTTCTCAAGATTGTGCTGCACAATGTAGAAATTATCCAGGTACTGATGGGGGCTTATATTACTGTAATTACTTTGGCTTTTGCACTTGTGTTTTTGATAAGGCGCCTCCTAAAATTGATGGAGAACGCCCTTGCAATATGGTGCTACAACTTTGCGATGCTACGTGTGATTCAAATTGCTGCAAATCAAAGTGTGCGAAAATAAACAAAAACTATGTTAATCCTACTGGGGATTGTATTCAAACTTTTGGATATCCATATTGCATTTGTTCCTATGACGAATGAATTGATAATTGTCAATTTAAATAAATATGGTATTAAAAATTTGTGTGGATCACTATCAATTGAATTCCTTCTTATCAATTGAAACAAATATTGTAATAAAATGTGTTGATTATTATTCATTGAATTGCATTTCAAATCCAGTCCTAATACCTGCACTTAGAAAAAAGTTTATTTATTTATTTATTATTTTTATATAAATATAATGTAAAAAATAAGAAACATTCTTTTTTCCCATCATTTTTAAATATTTCTGAGTAAAAATTTAAAAAGGTATTGGGTATTAATTTTGTATCTAATTGTATAACTTTACTAATTTATATAGATTATAGTTTTTTAAATGACAAATATATATATATATATATATATATATATATATATATATATATATATATATATATATATATATATATATATATATATATTACAAAATACCCTTTGTTTACTAGAACAATAAAAAAAATCAGTAAACAAAAGTTGAGAAAAACACAAGCGATCCGCTAGACCAAACACCAAGGAAAAAAAATCACAAAACAAAGAACCATCGGAAAGAGAAATTTGAGGGGATGTAAATTCAGCCACATTCAAGAAAAAATTAAGGGCAATTGATCACCCAATGTACTCATAAAATTGTAGGTTCCATAGTGGATCACTTTCTCAGTTAAGCAAAGAAAAATTAGATGTCGGAGCATGAGGTTAAACCCAATTCCAAGTCAAGTCAACAATTAAATTCATCTAATGATTGGACTTTCTCACCTGAAAAAAAATAACTTTATTCTCTATTTTTCAAAAAATATAGACCATAGAATGTCAAATTGAAAGTAGGCAAAAGAAAGACTTTCATTTTCACATTCAGTGAATGGATATACCTTATACGAACAGACTTAAACTTCTCTAAGCACATCGCAAAACCCATTCCATTGATGACAAAACTGATCTAGCGCCTTGCCAGATTTTGTCTAGGTAGTGTCATACTCCGAAGGAGCTTCTAAGAGAAATACTATTAGAAAAAATAGTTTTTATGACAACTATATCACCTCACATATCGTAAAATCGAGGTATATATCTTACATGCACCATGTTTTTTTCTTAAAAATTATATACTATATTATGTTTGTTTTTCTTGAAAACTGAGGGTTAAATTAATTTAGTGTACGCGCTTCAAATCCCATTATCTTCATATTATGTTTCCATGTCATTAAAAATGGCGCCTTATTGAATATTTTTTTTTATCTAAAAATAAACTAATTTTCAACTCGATTTTGTTCCCTAACCAAGGTGAAATTATTTTCCTGATGTATAAATCTTTAGCTTGTAGCATTCAATTTCACATTTCTAAACCCTATCGAAGAGCCCTGAACAAGTGAGCCAACTAGATATCCAGAAACAATGAGGGTCGTAAACACATGTCGTCTTCAATACGATTATGTTGTACGTCAAAGATCCAAAATATTTTCTTTCACTTCTTTTTCAGAGATTGGGTATATCGACATTAAATCTCATTTTTGTTGTTGTTGATGAGTTCGAGTATTGATATTAATATTGATAATCACATTATGTTTTTTGTGTAGATCTCATCTTGTTCCGTCGAGTTGAGTTTATTATATCAAATGTCGATTGTTTGTTTCACTAACTCATCTTTGAACATATAACCTATTAAATTTATTTTTGAAATAATCATATGAAATTTTTTGTTGTTTTATCTTACATTGATTAATATTTTTATAGCATTCTGCAACTCATCATTTATCTCTTACTTTTTATTGTTAAAATTTCTCCAATACTTCTAATTTTCATTCAGAATCTGAGTCTTCAGAGTCTGATCTTCAGAATCTGCATCTTAAATTTACTCTTTAGATGTTCAATACCGTGTCATAACTGACTTTAAATAATAATTTTAATCTTTGTTCCTGCATACTTGAACATATGTTAGTTTACCCAATTGTTTTTTAAATTATTTATTATCATCAAAACCTTGTTAGAATTAATTTAGATTTTATAATAAATTAGATATTAATTTATATTTAAGAATATCTTTTAGATTGTTTAAATCTTTGTTAGAAGATATATATCTTAGATCTTCTTATATCTTTGTAAAAGATATATTTTAGATTTAATTTGTGTGTATAAATAGCCTACTGGAGTAGGTTATTGTAATTCATTGTAAATCCTTATTTTTGAAGCTATCCGTAAATATTCCTTTTGTCTTTTATCTTTCTTGTGCTCCAACAATTGGTATCTAGAGCTCCAGTTCAAAATCCACGGGAAATTCTGCGTAAATTGCATAAGGTAGAAGATGAGAGGAAACTATGGCGATATTCATTCCAAGCTTCTAGTATTTGATGGGAAAAATTGGAATCGTTGGAAGATCCAGATGTGCGTGTTATTTGGTTCTCAAGATGTGTTAGATTTTGTCACTGATGGGTATAATCTGTTAGAAGCAGACAATAGAGGCCCAGAAGATAGCGCAGAAGGCGCTTAGTAAGAAAGATCATAAAGCGTTGTTCTACATCCATCAATGTGTGGATGTGAATGTGTTTGAGAAGATTGTTGATTCTGAAACAGCAAAGGCTGCATGGGACACACTGGTCAGATGTTACGGTGGTAACTCATCAATGAAGAAGGTGAAGCTTCAGTATCTCAGAAAGCAATATGAGAATCTCAACATGAAGGACAATGAGAAGATTTTTGAATACATCTCTAAAGTGATTCTGATCACAAATGAGATGAAAGCTTGTGGAGAAACTCTGTCTGAACAAGTAATTATTGAGAAGATCTTGAGATCTTTAACTTCTCAGTTTGATTACATTGTTGTAGCAATTGAACATTCCAAATATCTGAGCACCATGAGAGTTGAAGAGCTGCAAAGTAGTCTAGAGGCGCATGAGTTACGTATGACTGCGAGAACTTCTGAGAGGGAAGTAGAGTAGCAGGCTCTGAAAGTAACTCCTCGTAAGAAGCATCAGAAGCAGACTTGGTCAGAATCCAGAAAGAAAACTAATAGTGGTCAAAAGTCAGAAACTTAAAATTCTGATAGGTAGAAGAATGTCCAAAAGGGAAAGGGGAAGTCTGACAAGAAGAATATTCACTGTTACTGTTGCAAGAACTTTGGTCACTATGCCAAAGATTGCTGGTCCCACAAAGAAAGGAAGTCAGAAGAAGAAAATATAGCAAGAGGAGAGTCTGATGATGAACTTGTGCTATTGTTGGCTTTTGAATCTAATTATCTGAATTCATCAGAATGGTGGTATATGGACACAAGATGTTCAAACCATCTTACTTGAAACAAGAAGTGGTTGGTTGATTTTGACTCTGGGAAGAGTACAAAGATCAGATGTGCTGATGATAAATACTTCAATGCAGAAGGTATGGGAAATGTCAGAATCATTTTTAAACAATGGGAAAGCAATAGTGATCTAGAATGTTTGTTATGTACCTTGCATGAAAAGCAATCTGATGAGTTTGAGACAACAGGTTAAGAAAGGTTTTTCAGTTACCATGAAGGACAATCTTCTGAAGTTGTATGACTGTAATCAGAAGCTTATTATGGAGTCAGAACAGGGAAGGAACAAAACATTCAAGATGAATGTTAGAACTACAGACTCTGAATGTCTTAGTGCAACAAGTTTTGTCAAGGAGAGCGAGTTGTGACACAAAAGTTGTGGTCATCTGAATTTCATAAGTTTAGGGCATCTGAAATATAAGAATCTGGTATAAGAATTCCTACAATCAAGAAGCCTGAAATTTCATGCAAGGTGTGCATGGAAGGGAAGCAACCAAGATTACCCTTTGCATCAGAATCTGATGAGGAATTGTAGCAGTAGAAATGTTCAAGACTAAGCCATTGGATTGACTAGACTTTATACAAATCAAAATAAAAATTGTCACTGCGCTTTATTGTTTCCAAAGGAATGAGAAAAGAGCGAATAACCCAAAAAGAGGGGGAAAGATTCAAGGTAAGGGGGTTGGTTATGTAAAGGGAAGGTATTAGCACCCTAAACATCTACGGTACTCCGCAAGAGCCTCTTTGTAAAATCTGTATATTTTGGATATAAAAAAAATGTTTTATAAAAATGGATGGTGGAGGTGAGAAAAGATATATATATATATATATATATATATATATATATATATATATATATATATATATATATATATATATATATATATATATATATATATATATATATATATATATATATATATATATATATATATTATAATTTTTTGCACCCACCGCGGTTGCGAATCTTTAGTGCCTACGTACCACCTTTTCGTGCAATAGGGGATCAAGGTACACACACTTAATCTTTTAAAAATTTTAAACATAAATGCGTTGGTTAATTTTATAAGATGAAACATCATCGTCATTATTTGTGTGGAAAACATACTTACTACCCACAATCATGAGAAAGGAGAATTTGAATCCTCTCAAAGTGGAGGATATGACTTGGATTTAAAAATTAACAATGCCTCACTCAACACCTAAGTTGAAAATATCTCTCTTCACTACATATTATGGACGTATAGTTGTTTGCATCACTATAAGGATTGACAAGAATTCCATCTTTTGAGAAAATTTTAAAGATAAAAAGACAAAATGGCAAGATGGTTTGAAATGAGATTGATTGACTTTTAGTCTTCTCACAAAAAATATCAAGGTATTATTAAGTTGATTGGGGTTTCTTTATGAAAATGTTTTGAAAATACATGGGCATAAGTCCAAGTTTATTATGAAAGTGGTTCAAGTTTAGAAACAAGAAGAGTTTTCAAAAGAGGGAAGAAGATTTTTGAAATTAAAGAAGATGGGAGGAGAAAAAGGGACTATCCTAAAGCATAAAATAAAAGCTAGGGATGAGAACCATCTAACCAATAAGAATCCAATACTTGACATTATGAGCCAAGATAGAATTCCCATTCCTTGGATTTAAAACCAATAAAGCAAAGAAATACTAGACCTCTTGAGAGAACCAAACTTAAAGTGTGTTAAATCTTCATAAAAATTGGGTAGAGTAACGACTGTATACGGGTGAATTCCAGATTACAAACAAAGGGTGTAATCACAAAAACCTGCACACAAAAATCAAATAAGCAACCCAATGTCTTGAGGTAAACCTCAAGCACTCCATACAAAATAATCATATAAGATCACAAGGTCTCCAAGATAGGCCAAGGTTTTTAATCCTAAGTCCAAGAAAAGTCTCATGCTCCATGATGCCAAGGATAGTAACCAAATAGTCCAAGTGTCATTAAAGATTCTTTAGGGTTTATGTTGATTATTAAGTGTCTTAAGAAAGGAAAAGAAAAGCTCAAGTGAGCAAAGTAAAAATGACAAGAAAATAAATGCTCAAATGAGCAAAGATGAAAATGACATGAAATGTAAATGCTAAAAGTAAATGGTAGATAAAGCTAAAAAGAATAAAAGCATAAGGTAAAATAAGTTAATAGTTAATGGTTAGTTGGATGACCATCTTGAAGCTTGCATTTGGAACTCATTAGAGGATTGGTAGAACTAAAGCCCCCACAAAACAAGTTGCATTTGCTTTTTGTCAAGTATATCATCCATTTGGAATTCTCATAAGTACCATTTAATGATCAACAATATTTAAGTGATCCGCATTGACCAAAGGTGTTGTAGATCCATTAGAGGATTGGTAGAATCAAAGCTTACACACAATAAATCTCAAGGTTATTGGATCAAAGAGATCAAATTAATATACTTGGGCTTGCAATCATAAGTTTGGGCCTCGAATAATCATTTATTCGAATCGGAACAAAATTTAGCGATATGTTAAGCAATCGTAAGTGGACTTATATAGAAGCCGCACCTATTTTGAGGCCGGTCAATAGCAATCTATGCACCATTTGTTTTGAGACCTGATATAGAGATCATGCTCCAACAACATTTAGTGCAATAAGAAAGGGATGAGATGAAGAAGGATGGAGAAAAAATATATAAACCACATTTGAATTAAATTTTAAATAAACTATTATTAAAATCATTCATCCATTTTCGTGGAGTTAAACTCAACACCTTGGATCCAATGATGTTAATAAAGTTCATGATCCAAAATCTAACTCAAGATCAGCCAGAAAATAATCACAAAATAATATCACATTTAATATGCACAAAAAAAGATTTTAAGAATGTTTTAAAAAAAGAAAATAATGAGAAAAATATCAACTATGTTTAAATTAATCAAAAAAATGAAAAGTAAGACCTTAAAAAAATAAGAAAAAGGGCTAAGTAATTTTACAATTTTTTTGATAATCTTTTAAAGTCAGAAACTATTTTTAAAATTAAAATAAATGGGTAAAATAAACAAAAAATGGTAAAAAATAGTAAAGTAAGAAACAAAAATAAAATAAGGTCACAATATTTGACACAATATCATTGGATCATCTCTTAATTTTTTCAGAATTTAAAAATGCATAAAAGTATTTTTAAACATTTAAAACGAATCAAATAAGTGTAAAATTTATAAAAAATACCAAAGTATAAATTGTGAAAAAATAAAAAAATAGAAAGAGAATAATCAAAAATATTTTTCATAATTTTTTCAGATTTTTTGGACTAAAAATGAATTTTCTATGATTTTTTTGAAATTTAAAACAATTAAAATATAAAAATCTGAAAAAAGAAAATAAAAGTAAAATATGTGGAGCATTGGATTTACTAATGGTTCTGCATTTTATTTTTTTAGCATTTTTTTTTAATTATGGCAGTTTAAACCACCATAATTTCCTTTTATTTTGTAAAAAAATAGTGAAACTTGCGGTGGATAAATGATTTACGCACAAAAATCTGTCAATTTATATTAAGCATGTTATGGTGGTTTGCGTAATACCAATTTAATTATATATTAGAAATATTAAGAAAATTAGAGATATTATAGAGTTGGAAGAAATAAAATTTTATTTAAATTAGAGAGAAAGAGGTGTTTTGAGTAAAGAGCTGACGATGTGGTGAGATTTAGTCAGAATAATAGAATTTTTATTTGATTGAGATAATTGAGTTATTAAGATAATGAAATTATTACTATTTTAATTAATTTAGAGTAATTCAAAAAGGAATTACAGTGTTGATCTTATATTAGAAAAATTGTTGGTTCAGAGATGAACCTTGTTGAGTATGAGATACGAGTATTATTTATTGTTGCATATGAGTTATGAATGTTATTTGTTCTTGAATATGAGTTTTGAATGTTATTGTCATGCATTCATGTATATCTAAGATAGGAAGGACTTCGGTCCGATAAGGTCACGGTTCTTAGAGGAACCAATGACGGTCTCATGTTCATAGAGGAATACGGTTTAGAGAGGAACCAAAGACATAGATAATTCAGTAACATAACTCTGACATTCAAAAAATTGGTACCACATGCATCTTAGAGGAGGAATATATTGCATTATACATTTGCATTGTGATTGTTGTTATCGTTGTAAACTATTGTGTGAGAATGATAATTGATTTATTGTATTTGAAAATAATCCTTGTTTTTTTATACACCGATAAAATCTTTGATGTTATTCTCACTCTCTTTTTGTGGTTGTGTTGTTAGTTATGATAATATTGTAGATACTCAGGTAGAGAAACACTAGATGCTGCTTGCTTGAAGGAATGACGTAAATGTTGACTTCTTTATATTTATTGTTGAGTTTATTTTCTGCATTGTTACTTTGATAGTGTAACATCATGACGAGTTTAGTTATTTGTTATTTTCTGAGAATTGTGGATTTTATTTATTTATATTAAGACGTTTTCAGTTGAGATAAAATGACTTGAATTTGGCTGCGTTGTTATAAGTTTATTTTAGGAGCATGTTTATTTAAGAGAACTGTGTGACACTCTTATTGTTTGAATATAAAATTTGTATGTTTTATTTAAATAAGAATTTTTGAAATTTATGGTGTTATGATTTGTGCAGAAGTTAATAAAAATCATCTGTCATAATAATACTTTTTTAACGGTGACAATTAATTAATGTTTTTTTAGTGTCTTAGAAATATTGCCAAGAGCCTCATTAAGTTTCTGTGTTATTATAATTTATATTAAATTTTGGGTTAAATGTGATTTTTGTCCTCCTATATAACTTATATTTAATTTTTAATCATTTCAAAATTTTTCTTTAAATAATGGTCTTTCTAAAAATTTTAATTTTGACTTTTACTCTCTCCTATCAAACCGTTGCTAAAACTATTATTAATTCAATCGCTAAGTAAAAAATCATCGTTAAAATCGTCGTTAATTTCATTGTTAAGTTATAAAATCGTTGTTAAATTGCGTGAGAGACCATAAATTAAAATTAACATTTTTAGAAACATCATTCTTAAAAAGAAATTTTTGAATGAATTAAAATTAAATATGAGTTATTTAGGAGAATAAAAAATATATTTAACCCTAAAATTTTTTATTTAAATATACAATTATTTAATGTGCAAACTATTACCTTGAAGTGATTAAGGATATGTTGTTCAATATGGTTAGGGTCAGCGTGGGTGAACTCCCCTTCCCTACTTATTATTATTTTTGTATTTAAGCCTTTGATTAGGCCATTATGTGGAAGTATGGAATATTTTTGTTCAATTTGTTTTGAATGTTGAGAGCATTGTTTAGGTTAATTTCAACTTGTATTCCTTGATTGTGTATGTCTTCATTGATATCGGAGTAATAATTAATTTTTGGATGAACTTTCCTTCCTCTATGGTTTGAGCAACTTCTCTATCATTATTATCAAATATGGCTTTGTTCTAGTGCTGTAGAGTTCCTTTTAGCCTTTCCAGTTTATGATAAATTTTGCTCTTAGGATTCTCTATGTATAGTAAGTTTCAATTTGTAGCTATGATTTTGATACAATCCTCATGGTTAAACCAAAGTATAAATTTTTTTAAACAATAATGATAAAAAGGACCGAAGTTTAATAGTCAATCTGCATGGTCAAACCAAAGTTTAAAATTTTAGGTACAATCCTCATGGTTAAACCAAAGTTTATTATTATTATTATTATTATTATTATTATTATTATTATTATTATTATTATTATTATTATTATTATTATTATTATTATTATTATTATTATTATTATTATTATTATTATTATTATTGTTATTATTATTATTATTATTGTTATTATTATTATTATTATTATTAATATTATTATTGTTATTATTATTATTATTATCATCATCATCATTATTATTATCATTATTATAATCATTATTATGGTCATTATTATTATCATTATTATCATCATTATTATCATTATTATTATTATTATTATTATTATTATTATTATTATTATTATTATTATTATTATTATTATTATTATTATTATTATTATTATTCATTTTTTTTCAATCCTATCAATGGAGCTTATCACAGTTCATCGTAAGTTTTAATGATTTTTTAATATATTAGAATTAATTCTATTTAAGTGAATTCAAAAGAAAATTTTTATTGTTATTGTATATTATAGTAGGGAAATAACGAAAAGATCATGATATGATATAAATTAAGACAATATATTATGTAAGGAAATATTATAAATGATAATATATTTCAAATTTCAAAGATCACGTATATTCTAAAAGTTGCAATTGTACTATTATAAAAATATTAATGTATTCTTATTATTAGAAATTACTTTGTATATTATTTACTTATTATTTTGTTTTAAAAAAAACTAAATATCTTATTTCCAATCATTTAAAATAAAAATACATTTCTCGAGTTTTCTTTCATATCTCCTTTGTTTACTATTAACCTATAAATAAGTAGTTTTCCATCAATTGATACAACAACAAAAACATACATTTTGGTGTAACATTTCAAAGAAATTTGATAAATAAACTTTGTCTAATGGCTAACTGCATCTCAAACTTAAACTCTCTATATATCTTTGTCATTTTGGTTTTATTCATTGAATGTAAGTTTCTCCATCACTGAATATTAGTTTATCTATTAGTTAAGGTCCTCTCTGACCTTAAAGATTAGTCTATATAGTTGTTTGTACATAATATCCAATTTCTATCGAAAAAAACTTGAGAATCTCTAACTAATATTTGTTTCATTATTTCATAGTGCAATCAACACAAGTAGGAGCTACATGTTCAAAAATTATGGGGAGATGTTCTTCTCAAGATTGTGCTGCACAATGTAGAAATTATCCAGGTACTGATGGGGGCTTATATTACTGTAATTACTTTGGCTTTTGCACTTGTGTTTTTGATAAGGCGCCTCCTAAAGTTGATGGAGAACGGCCTTGCAATATGGTGCTGCAACTTTGCGATGCTACGTGTGATTCAAATTGCTGCAAATCAAAGTGTGCGACAATAAACAAAAACTATGTTAATCCTACTGGGGATTGTATTCAAACTTTTGGATATCCATATTGCATTTGTTCCTATGACGAATGAATTGATAATTGTCAATTTAAATAAATATGGTATTAAAAATTTGTATGGATCACTATCAATTAAATTCCTTCTTATCAATTGAAACAAATATTGTAATAAAATGTGTTGATTATTATTCATTGAATTGCATTTCAAATCCAGTCCTAATACCTGCACTTAGAAACATTCTTTTTTCCCATCATTTTTAAATATTTCTGAGTAAAAATTTAAAAAGGTATTGGGTATTAATTTTGTATCTAATTGTATAACTTTACTAATTTATATAGATTATAGTTTTTTAAATGACAAATATATATATATATATATATATATATATATATATATATATATATATATATATATATATATATATATATATATATATATATATATATATATATATATATATATATATATATATATATATATATATATATATATATATATATATATATATATATATATATATATTACAAAATATCATTAGTTTACTAGAACAATAAAAAAAATCAGTAAACAAAAGTTGAGAAAAACACAAGCGATCCGCTAGACCAAACACCAAGGAAAAAAAATCACAAAACAAAGAACCATCGGAAAGAGAAATTTGAGGGGATGTAAATTCAGCCACATTCAAGAAAAAATTAAGGGCAATTGATCACCCAATGTACTCATAAAATTGTAGGTTCCATAGTGGATCACTTTCTCAGTTAAGCAAAGAAAAATTAGATGTCGGAGCATGAGGTTAAACCCAATTCCAAGTCAAGTCAACAATTAAATTCATCTAATGATTGGACTTTCTCACCTGAAAAAAAATAACTTTATTCTCTATTTTTCAAAAAATATAGACCATAGAATGTCAAATTTAGAGTAGGCAAAAGAAAGACTTTCAATTTCACATTCAGTGAATGGATATACCTTATACGAACAGACTTAAACTTCTCTAAGCACATCGCAAAACCCATTCCATTGATGACAAAACTGATCTAGCGCCTTTCCAGATTTTGTCTAGGTAGTGTCATACTCTGAAGGAGCTTCTAAGAGAAATACTATTAGAAAAAATAGTTTTTATGACAACTATATCACCTCACATATCGCAAAATAGAGGTATATATCTTACATGCACCATGTTTTTTTCTTAAAAATTATATACTATATTATGTTTGTTTTTCTTGAAAACTGAGGGTTAAATTAATTTAGTGTACGCGCTTCAAATCACATTATCTTCATATTATGTTTCCATGTCATTAAAAATGGCGCCTTATTGAATATTTTATTTTTTATCTAAAAATAAACTAATTTTCACCTCGATTTTGTTCCCTAACCAAGGTGAAATTATTTTCCTGATGTATAAAGCTTTCGCTTGTAGCATTCAATTTCACATTTCTAAACCCTATCGAAGAGCCCTGAACAACTGAGCCAACTAGATATCCAGAAACAATGAGGGTCGTAAACACATGTCGTCTTCAATACGATTATGTTTTACGTTAAAGATCCAAAATATTTTCTTTCACTTCTTTTTCAGAGATCGGGTATATCGAACATCAATACTCATTTTTGTTGTTATTGATGAGTTAGAGTATTGATATTAATATTGATAATCACATTATGTTTTTTGTGTAGTTCTCATCTTGTTCCGTCGAGTTTAGTTTATTATATCAAATGTCGATTGTTTGTTTCACTAACTCATCTTTGAACATATAACCTATTAAATTGATTATTGAAATAATCATATGAAAATTTTTGTTGTTTTATCTTACATTGGTTAATATTTTTATAGCATTCTGCAACTCATCATTTATCTCTTACTTTTTATTGTTAAAATTTCTCCAATACTTTAATTTTCATTCAGAATCTGAGTCTTCAGAGTCTGATCTTCAGAATCTGCATCTTAAATCTACTCTTTAGATGTTCAATACCGTGTCATAACTGACTTTAAATAATAATTTTAATCTTTGTTCCTTCATACTTGAACATATGTTAGTTTACCCAATTGTTTTTTAAATTATTTATTATCATCAAAACCTTGTTAGAATTAATTTAGATTTTATAATAAATTAGATATTAATTTATATTTAAGAATATCTTTTAGATTGTTTAAATCTTTGTTAGAAGATATATATCTTAGATCTTCTTATATCTTTGTAAAAGATATATTTTAGATTTAATTTGTGTGTATAAATAGCCTACTGGAGTAGGTTATTGTAATTCATTGTAAATCCTTATTTTTGAAGCTATCCGTAAATATTCCTTTTGTCTTTTATCTTTCTTGTGCTCCAACAATTGGTATCTAGAGCTCCAGTTCAAAATCCACGGGAAATTCTGCGTAAATTGCATAAGGTAGAAGATGAAAGGAAACTGTGGCGATATTCATTCCAAGCTTCTAGTATTTGATGGGAAAAACTAGAACCGTTGGAAGATCCATATGTGCGTGTTATTTGGTTCTCAAGATGTGTTAGATTTTGTCACTGATGGGTATAATCTGTTAGAAGCAGACAATAGAGGCCCAGAAGATAGCGCAGAAGGCGCTTAGTAAGAAAGATCAAAAGCGTTGTTCTACATCCATCAATGTGTAGATGTGAATGTGTTTGAGAAGATTGTTGATTCTAAAACAACAAAGGCTGCATGGGACACACTGGTCAGACGTTACGGTGGTAACGCATCAATGAAGAAGGTGAAGCTTCAGTATCTCTGAAATCAATATGAGAATCTCAACATGAAGGACAATGAGAAGATTTCTGAATACATCTCTAGAGTGATTCTGATCACAAATGAGATGAAAGCTTGTGGAGAAATTCTGTCTGAACAAGTAATTATTGAGAAGATCTTGAGATCTTTAACTTCTCAGTTTGATTACATTGTTGTGGCAATTGAATATTCCAAATATTTGAGCACCATGAGAGTTGAAGAGCTGCAAAGTAGTCTAGAGGCGCATGAGTTACGTATGACTGCAAGAACTTCTGAGAGGGAAGTAGAGTAGCAGGCTCTGAAAGTAACTTCTGGTAAGAAGCATCAGAAGCAGACTTGGTCAGAAGCCAGGAAGAAAACTAATAGTTGTCAAAAGTCAGAAACTTAAAATTCTGATAGGTAGAAGAATGTCCAAAAGGGAAAGGAGAAGTCTGACAAGAAGAATATTCACTGTTAATGTTGCAAGAACTTTGGTCACTATGCCAAAGATTGCTGGTCCCACAAAGAAAGGAAGTCAAAAGAAGCAAATATAGCAAGAGGAGAGTCCGATGATGAACTTGTGCTATTGTTGGCTTTTGAATCTAATTATCTGAATTCATACGAATGGTGGTATATGGACACATGATGTTCAAACCATCTTACTTGAAACAAGAAGTGGTTGGTTGATTTTGACTCTGGGAAGAGTACAAAGATCAGATGTGCTGATGATAAATACGTCAATGCAGAAGGTATGGGAAATGTCAGAATCATTTTTAAACAATGGGAAAGAAATAGTGATCCAGAATGTTTGTTATGTACCTCGCATGAAAAGCAATCTGATGAGTTTGGGACAACTGGTTAAGAAAGGTTTTTCAGTTACCATGAAGGACAATCCTCTGAAGCTGTATGACTGTAATCAGAAGCTGATTATGTAGTCAGAACAGCAAAGGAACAAAACATTCAAGATGAATGTTAGAACTACAGACTCTGAATGTCTTAGTGCAACAAGTGTTGTCAAGGAGAGCGAGTTGTGACACAAAAGTTTTGGTCATCTGAATTTCAGAAGTTTAGGGCATCTGAAATCAAAGAATATGGTATAAGAATTCCTACAATCAAGAAGCCTGAAATTTCATGCAAGGTGTGCATGGAAGGGAAGCAACCAAGATTACCCTTTGCATCAGAATCTGATGAGGAACTATAGCGGTAGAAATGTTCAAGACTAAGCCATTGGATTGACTACACTTTATACAAATCAAAATAAAAATTGCCACTGCGCTTTATTGTTTCCAAAAGAATGAGAAAAGAGCGAATAACCCAAAAAGAGGGGGAAAGATTCAAGGTAAGGGGGTTGGTTATGTAAAGGGAAGGTATTAGCACCCTAAACATCTACGTTACTCTGCAAGAACCTTGTTGGTTCAGAGATGAACCTTGTTGAGTATGAGATACGAGTATTTTTTATTGTTGCATATGAGTTATGAATGTTATTTGTTCTTGAATATGAGTTTTGAATGTTATTGTCATGCATTCATGTATATCTAAGATAGGAAGGACTTCGGTCCGATAAGTTCACGATTCTTAGAGGAACCAATGACGGTCTCATGTTCTTAGAGGAACACGGTTTAGAGAGGAACCAAAGACACATATAATTCAGTAACATAACTCTGACATTCAAAAAATTGGTACCACATGCATTTAGAGTAGGAATATATTGCATTATACATTTGCATTGTGATTGTTGTTATCGTTGTAAACTATTGTGTGAGAATGATAATTGATTTATTGTATTTGAAAATAATCCTTGCTTTTTTATACACTGATAAAATCTTTGATGTTATTCTCTCTCTCTTTTTGTGGTTGTGTTGTTCGTTATGATAATATTGTAGATACTCAGGTAGAGAAACACTAGATGCTGCTTGCTTGAAGGAATGACGTAAATGTTGACTTCTTTATATTTTTTGTTGAGTTTATTTTCTGCATTGTTACTTTGATAGTGTAACATCATGACGAGTTTAGTTATTTGTTATTTTCTGAGAATTTTGGATTTTATTTATTTATATTAAGACGTTTTCAGTTGAAATAAAATGACTTGAATTTGGCTGCGTTGTTATAAGTTTATTTTAGGAGCATGTTTATTTAAGAGAACTGTGTGACACTCTGATTGTTTGAATATAAAATTTGTATGTTTTATTTAAATAAGAATTTTCGAAATTTATGGTGTTATGGTTTGTGCAGAAGTTAATATAAAATCATCTGTCATAATAATACTTTTTTAACGGTGACAATTAATTAATTTTTTTTAGTGTCTTAAAAATATTGCCAAGAGCCTCATTAAGTTTCTGTGTTATTATAATTTATATTAAATTTTTGGCTAAATGTGATTTTTATCCTCCTATATAACTTATATTTAATTTTTAATCATTTCAAAAATTTTCTTTAAATAACGGTCTTCCTAAAAATTTTAATTTTAACTTTTACTCTCTCCTATCAAAAAGTTGCTAAAATTATTATTAATTGAATCGCTAAGTAAAAAATCATCGTTAAAATCGTTGTTAATTTCATTGTTAAGTTATAAAATCGTTGTTAAATTGCGTGAGAGACCAAAAATTAAAATTAACATTTTTAGAAACATCATTATTAAAAAGAAATTTTTGAATGAATTAAAATTAAATTTGAGTTATTTAGGAGAATAAAAAATATATTTAATCCTAAAATTTTTTATTTAAATATACAATTATTTAATGTGCAAACTATTACCTTGAAGTGATTACGGATATGTTGTTCAATATGGTTAGGGTCAGCGTGGGTGAACTCCCCTTCCCTACTTATTATTATTTTTGTATTTAAGCCTTTGATTAGGCCATTATGTGGAAGTATGGAATATTTTTGTTCAATTTGTTTTGAATGTTGAGAGCATTGTTTAGGTTAATTTCAACTTGTATTCCTTGATTTTGTATGTCTTCATTGATATCGGAGTAATAATTAATTGTTGGATGAACTTTCCTTCCTCTATGGTTTGAGCAACTTCTCTATCAATATTATCAAATATGGCTTTGTTCTAGTGTTGTAGAGTTCCTTTTAGCCTTTCCAGTTTATGATAAATTTTGCTCTTAGGATTCTCTATGTATAGTAAGTTTCAATTTGTAGCTATGATTTTTATACAATCCTCATGGTCAAACCAAAGTATAAATTTTTTTAAACAATAATGGTAAAAAGGACCGAAGTTTAATAGTCAATCTGCATGGTCAAACCAAAGTTTAAAATTTTAGGTACAATCCTCATGGTTAAACCAAATTTTATTATTATTATTATTATTATTATTATTATTATTATTATTATTATTATTATTGTTATTATTATTAATATTATTATTATTATTATTATTATTATTATTATTATTATTATTATTTTTATTATTATTATTATTATTATTATTATTATTATTATTAATATTATTATTGTTATTATTATTAATATTATTATTATTATTATTATTATTATTATTATTATTATTATTATTATTATTATTATTATTGTTATTATTATTATTATTATTCATTTTTTTCCAATCCTATCAATGGAGCTTATCACAGTTCATCGTAAGTTTTAATGATTTTTTAATATATTAGAATTAATTCTATTTAAGTGAATTCAAAAGAAAATTTTAATTGTTATTGTATATTATAGTAGGGAAATAAAGAAAAGATCATTATAATAATATTAAATTAAGACAATATATTATGTAAGGAAATATTATAAATGATAATATATTTCAAATTTCAAAGATCACGTATATTCTAAAAGTTGCAATTGTACTATTATAAAAATATTAATGTATTCTTATTATTAGAAATTACTTTGTATATTATTTACTTATTATTTTGTTTTAAAAAAAACTAAATATCTTATTTCCAATCATTTAAAATAAAAATACATTTCTCGAGTTTTCTTTCATATCTCCTTTGTTTACTGTTAACCTATAAATAAGTAGTTTTCCATCAATTGATACAACAACAAAAACATACATTTTGGTGTAACATTTCAAAGAAATTTGATAAATAAACTTTGTCTAATGGCTAACTGCATGCCAAACTTAAACTCTCTATATATCTTTGTCATTTTGGTTTCATTCATTGAATGTAAGTTTCTCCATCGTTGAATATTAGTTTATCTATTAGTTAAGGTCCTCTCCGAATTTAAAGATTAGTCTATGCAGTTGCGTGTACATAATATCCAATTTATATCGAAAAAAACTTGAGAATCTCTAACTAATATTTGTTTCATTATTTCATAGTGCAATCAACACAAGTAGGAGCTACATGTTCTAAAATTGCGGGGAGATGTTCTTCTCAAGATTGTGCTGCACAATGTAGAAATTATTCAGGTACTGATGGGGGCTCCTATTACTGTAATTTCTTTGGCTTTTGCACTTGTGTTTTTGATAAGGCGCCTCCTAAAGTTGATGGAGAACGCCCTTGCAGTATGATGCTACAACTTTGCGATGCTACGTGTGATTCAAATTGCTGCAAATCAAAGTGTGCGACAATAAACAACAACTATGTTAATCCTACTGGGGATTGTATTCAAACTTTTGGATATCCATATTGCATTTGTTCCTATGACGAATGAGTTGATAATTGTCAATTTAAATAAATATGATATTAAAAATTTGTGTGGACCACTATCAATTGAATTCCTTCTTATCAATTGAAACAAATATTGTAATAAAATGTGTTGAGTATTATACATTGAATTGCATTTCAAATCCAGTCCTAATACCTGCACGTAGAAAAAAGTTTATCTATTTATTTATTATTTTTATATAAGTATAATGTAAAAAATAAGAAACATTCTTTTTTTCCCATCATTTTTAAATATTTCTGAGTAAAAATTTAAAAAGGGTATTGGGTATTAATTTTGTATCTAATTGTATAATTTTACTAATTTATATAGATTATAGTTTTTTAAATTAGAAATATATATATATATATATATATATATATATATATATATATATATATATATATATATATATATATATATATATATATATATATATATATATATATATATATATATATATATATATATATATATATATATATATATATATATATATATATATATATATATATATATATATATATATTACAAAATGCAATTAGTTTACTAGAACAATAATAAAAAAATCAGTAAACAAAAGTTGAGAAAAACACAAGCGATCCGCTAGACCATACACCAAGGAAAAAAAGTCACAAAACAAAGAACCATCGAAAAGTGAAAGTTGAGGGGATGTAAATTCTGCCACATTTAAGAAAAAATTAAGGGTAATTGATCACTCAATGTACTCTTAAAAATTGTAGGTGCCATAGTGGATCGTTTTCTCAGTTAAGCAAAGAAAAATTAGATGTCAGAGCATGAGGTTAAACCTAATTCCAAGTCAAGTCAACAATTAAGTTCATCTAATGATTGGACTTTCTCACCTGACAAAAAATTACTTTATTCTGTGTTTTTCAAATAATATAGACCATAGAATGTCAAATTGAAAGTAGAGAAAAGAAATACTTTCAATTTCACATTCAATAAATGGGTATACTTTATACGAACATACTTAAACTTCTCTAAGCACATCGCTCACCCCATTCCATGGATGACAAAACTGATCTAGCGCCTTGCCAGATTTTGTCTAGGTAGTGTCATACTTTAAAGGAGCTTCTAAGAGAAATACTATTAGAAAAAATAATTTTTATGACAACTATTTCACCTCACATATCGTAAAATCGAGGTATATATCTTACATGCACCATGTTTTTTTTCTTAAAAAATATATACTATATTATGTTTGTTTTTCTTGAAAACTGAGGGTTAAATTAATTTAGTGTACGCGCTTCAAATCCCATTATCTTCATATTATGTTTCCATGTCATTAAAAACGGCGTCTTATTGTATATATATTTTTATCTAAAAATAAACTAATTTTCACCTCGATTTTGTTCCCTAACGGAGGTGAAATTATTTTCCTGATGTATAAAGCTTTAGCTTGTAGCACTCAATTTCACATTTCTAAACCCTAACGAAGAGCCCTGAACAAGAGAGCCAACTAGATATCTAGAAACAATGAGGGTCGTAAACACATATCGTCTTCAATACGATTATGTAGTACGTCAAAGATCCCAAATAGTTTCTTTCACTTTTTTTTAAGAGATCGGGTATATAGAACATCAATACTCATTTTTGTTGTTGTTGTTGTTGAGTTCGAGTATTGATATTAATATTGATAATCACATTATGTTTTTTTGTGTAGATCTAATCTTGTTCCTTCGAGTTGAGTTTGTTATATCAAATGTCGATTGTTTGTTTCACTAACTCATCTTTGAATATATAACCTATTAAATTGATTATTGAAATAATTATATGAAATTTTTTGTTGTTTTATCTTACATTGATTAATATTTTTATAGCATTCTGCAACTCATCATTTATCTCATACTTTTTATTGTTAATATTTCTCCAATACTTCTAATTTTCATTCAGAATCTGAGTCTTCAGAGTCTGATCTTCAAAATCTGCATCTTAAATCTACTCTTTAGATGTTCAATACCGTGTCATAACTGACTTTAAATAATAATTTTAATCTTTGTTCCTGCATACTTGAAGATATGTTAGTTTACCCAATTGTTTTTTAAATTATTTATTATCATCAAAATCTTGTTAGAATTAATTTAGATTTTATAATAAATTAGATATTAATTTATATTAAAGAATATCTTTTAGATTGTTTAAATCTTTGTTAGAAGATATATATCTTAGATCTTCTTATATCTTTGTAGAAGATATATTTTTAGATTTAATTTGTGTGTATAAATAGCCTACTGGAGTAGGTTATTGTAATTCATTGTAAATCCTTATTTTTGAAGCTATCCGTAAATATTCCTTTTGTCTTTTATCTTTCTTGTGCTCCAACAATTGGTATCTAGAGCTCCAGTTCGAAATCCACGGGAAATTCTGCGTAAATTGCATAAGGTAGAAGATGAAAGGAAACGGTGGAGATATTCATTCCAAGCTTCTAGTATTTGATGGCAAAAACTGGAATTATTGGAAGATCCAGATGCACGTGTTATTTCGGTCCTAAGATGTGTTAGATCTTGTCACTGATGGGTATAATCTGTTAGAAGCAGAAAATAGAGGCCCAGAAGATAGCACAGAAGACGCTTAGTAAGAAAGATCAGAAAGCGTTGTTCTACATCCATCAATGTGTGGATGTGAATGTGTTTGAGAAGATTATTGATTATGAAATAACAAAGGCTGCATGGGACACACCGGTCAGATGTTACGGTGGTGACACATCAATGAAGAAGGTGAAGCTTCAGTCTCTCAGAAAGCAATATGAGAATCTCAACATGAAGCACAATGAGAAGATTTCTGAATACATCTCTAGAGTGATTCTGATCACAAATGAGATGAAAGCTTGTGGAGAAACTCTGTCTGAACAAGTAATTATTGAGAAGATCTTGAGATCTTTAACTTCTCAGTTTGATTGCATTGTTGTAGCAATTGAACATTCCAAATATCTGAGCACCATGAGAGTTGAAGAGCTGCAAAGTAGTCTAGAGACGCATGAGTTATGTATGATTGCGCGAACTTCTGAGAGGGAAGTAGAGCAGCAGGTTCTGAAAGTAACTTCTGGTAAGAAGCATCAGAAGTAGACTTGGTTAGAAGCCAGGAAGAAAACTAATGGTGGTCAAAAGTCAGAAACTTAAAATTCTGATAGGTAGAAGAATGTCCAAAAGGGAAAGGAGAAGTCTGGCAAGAAGAATGTTCACTCTTACTGTTGCAAGAACTTTGATCACTATGCCAGAGATTGTTGGTCCAACAAAGAAAGGAAGTTAGAAGAAGAAAATATAACAAGAAGAGAGTCTGATGATGAACTTGTGCTCTTGTTGGCTTTTGAATCTAATGATCTGAATTCATCAAAATGGTGGTATATGGACACAAGATGTTAAAACCATCTTACTGGAAACAAGAAGTGGTTGGGTGATTTTGCCTCTGGGAAGATTACAAAGATCAGATGTGCTGATGATAAATACCTCAATGCAGAAGGTATTGGAAATGTCAGAATCATTTTAAACAATGGGAAAGCAATAGTGATCCAGAATGTTTGTTATGTACCTGGCATGAAAAGCAATCTGATGAGTTTGAGACAACTGGTTAAGAAAGGTTTTTCAGTTACCATGAAGGACAATCTTCTGAAGCTGTATGACTGTAATCAGAAGCTGATTATGGAGTCAGAACAGGGGAGGAACAAAACATTCAAGGTGAATGTTAGAACTGCAGACTCTGAATGTCTTAGTGCAACAAGTGTTGTCAAGGAGAGCGAGTTGTGGCACAAAATTTTTGGTCATCTGAATTTCAGAAGTTTAGGGCATCTGAAATCAAAGAATCTGGTATAAGAATTCCTACAATCAAGAAGCTTGAAATGTCATGCAAGTTGTGCATGGAAGGGAAGCAACCAAGATTACCCTTTGCATCAGAATCTGATGAGGAACTGTAGCGGTAGAAATGTTCACGACTAAGCCATTGGATTGGCTAGACTTTATACAAATCAAAATAAAAATTGCCACCGCGGTTTATTGTTTCCAAAGGAATGGGAAAAGAGAAAATAACCCAAAAAGAGGCGGAAAGATTCAAGGTAAGGGGGTTGGTTATGCAAAGGGAAGGTATTAGCACCCTAAACATCTATGGTACTCCGCAGGAGCCTCTTTGTAAAATCTGTATATTTTGGATATAAAAAAAATGTTTTATAAAAATGGATGCTGGAGGTGAGAAAAGAAATATATTTATTTTATAATTTTTTCACCCTCTGCGGTTGCGAATCTTTAGTGCCTACGTACCATCTTTTCGTGCAATAGAGGATCAGGGTACACGTAGTTCCTCTTTTAAAAATTTTAAACACAAATGCGTTGGTTAATTTTATAAGATGAAACATCATCGTCATTGTCCGTGTGGAAAACATACTTACTACCCACAATCACGAGAAAGGAGAATTTGCATCATCTCAAAGTGGAGGATATGGCTTGGATTTCAAAATCAACAATGCCTCACTCAACACCCAAGTGGAAAATATCTCTATTCACTACATATTGTACAAGTATAGTTGTTTGCATCACTACAAGGATTGACAAGAGTTCCATCTTTTGAGAAAAGTTTAAAGATAAAAAAGCCAAAATGGCAAGATGGTTTGAAATGAGATTGATTGACTTTTAGTCTTCTCACAAAAAAAATGTCAAGGTATTATTAAGTTGATTGGGTTTTGTTTATGAAAATGTTTTGAAAATACATAGACATAAGTACAAGTTTATTATGAAAGTGGTTCAAGTTTAGAAACAAGAAGAGTTTTCAAAAGGGGGAAGAATATTTTTGAAATTAAAGAAGATGGGAGGAGAAGAAGGGACTATTTTAAAGCATAAAATAAAAGCTAGGGATTAGAACCATCTAACTAATAAGAAGCCAATACTTGACATTATGAGCCAAAATAGAATTCCCATTCCTTGGATTGAAAACCAATCAAGCAAAGAAATACTAGACCTCTTGAGAGAACCAAACTTCAAGTGTGTTAAGTCTTTATAAAAATTGGGCAGAGTAACGGCTGTATACGGGTGAATTCCAGATTACAAACAAAGGGTGTAATCATAAAATCCTTCACACAAAAAGCAAACAAGCAACCCAATGTCTTGAGGTAAACCTCAAGAACTCTAGACAAAATAATCATATAAGATTACAAGGTCTCCAATATAGGCCAAGGTTTCTAATCCTAAGTCCAAGAAAAGTCTCATGCTCCATGATGCCAGGGATAGTAACCAAATAGTCCAAGTGCCATTAAAGATTCTTTAGGGTTTATGTTGATTATTAAGTGTCTTAAGAAAAGAAAAGAAAAGCTCAAGTGAGCAAAGTAAAAATGGCAAGAAAATAAATGCTCAAATGAGCAAAGATGAAAATGGCATGAAATTTAAATGCTAAAAGTAAATGGTACATAAAGCATAAAAAGAATAAAAGCATAAGGTAAAAAAAAGTTAATAGTTAATGGTTAGTTGGATGATCATCTTGAAGCTTGCATTTGGAACTCATTAGACGATTGGTAGAACCAAAGCCCCCACAAAAAAAGTTGCATTTGATTTTTGTCAAGTATATCATCCATTTGGAATTCTCATAAGTACCATTTAATGATCAACAAAGTTTAAGTGATCCGTGTTGACCAAAGGTGTTGTAGATCCATTAGAGGATTGGTAGAACCAAAGTCTCCACACAATGAATCTCAAGGTTATTGGATCAAAGAGATCAAATTAACATACTTGGGCTTGCAATCATAAGTTTGGGCCATGAATAATCATTTATTCGAATCAGGACAAAATTTAGCACTATGTTAAACAATCGTAAGTGGACTTATATAGAGGCCGCACATATTTTGGGGCCGGTCAATAGAAATCTATGCACCATTTATTTTGAGACATGATATAGAGATCATGCTCCAACAACATTTAGTGCAATAAGAAAGGGATGAGATGAAGAGGGATGGAGAAAAAAATATATAAACCACATTTGAATTAAATTTTAATCAAACTATTATTAAAATCATTCATCCATTTTCATGGAGTTAAACTCAACACCATGGATCCAATGATGTTAATAAAGTTCATGATCCAAAATCGAACCCAAGATCAGCCAAAAAATGATCACAAAATAATATCATATTTAATATGCACAAAAAAAGATTTAAAAATGTTTTAAAAAAAGAAAATAATGAGAAAAATATCAACTATGCTCAAATTAATAAAGAAATGAAAAGTAAGACCATAGAAAAATCAGAAAAAGGGCCAAGTAATTTTACAATTTTTTTGGTAATTTTTTTTAAGTCAGAAACTATTTTTAAAATTAAAATAAATAGGTAAAATAAACAAAAAATGGTATAAAATAGTAAAGTCAGAAACAAAAATAAAATAAGGTCACAAATATTTGTCACAATATCATTGGATCATCCCATAATTTTTTTAGAATTTAAAAATGCATAAAAGTATTTTTAAACATTTAAAACAAATCAAATAAGTGTAAAATTTATAAAAAAAATACCAAAACACAAAATTAAATTGTGAAAATATAAAAATCAGAAAGAGAATAGTCAAAAATATTTTTCATAATTATTTCAGATTTTTTGGACTAAAAATGAATTTTCTATGATTTTTTTGAAATTTTAAAAAATTAAAATATAAAAATCAGAAAAAAGAAAATAAAAGTAAAATATGTGGACCATTGGATTTACTATTGGTTCTGCATTTTATTTTTTTAGCAATTTTATTTAATTATGGCAGTTTAAACCACCATAATTTCCCTTTCTTTTGTAAAAAAAATAGTGAAACTTGCGGTGGAAGAATGATTTACACACAAAAATCTGTCAATTTATATTAAGCATGTTATGGTGGTTTGCGTAACACCCTAACTTATCTAATTTTAATTAAATTTATATTATTTAATTTAATTTTATATTATAAATATTAAGAAAATTAGAGATATTATAGAGTTGGAAGAAATAAAATTTTATTTAAATTAGAGAGAAAGAGGTGTTTTGAGTAAAGAGCTGACGGTGTGGTGAGATTTAGTCAGAATAATAGAATTTTTATTTTAATTGAGATAATTGAGTTATTAAGATATGTAAATTATTCTTATTTTAATTAATTTAGAGTAATTCAAAAAGGAATTACAGTGTTGATCTTATATTAGAAAAATTGTTGGTTCAGAGATGAACCTTGTTGAGTATGAGATACGAGTATTATTTATTGTTGTATATGAGTTATGAATGTAATTTGTTCTTTAATATGGGTTTTGAATGTTATTGTCATGCATTCATGTATATCTAAGATAGGAAGGACTTCGGTCTGACAAGGTCACGGTTCTTAGAGGAACCAATGACGGTCTCAGGTTCATAGAGGAACACGGTGTAGAGAGGAACCAGATGTTGGAAACTAACCAAATTCTATGATGAATTTCTACCACAATGATAATTTAATTATGAGACAAACAAAGAAAAGAAGACAAGACAAATATTTTCTGCAGAGTTTCTCTCTGCTCACAAACTGTGAAAACTTTATTATTTAATTTGCAACTGCAAAATACTGTGAATGACTTGCTTGACTTGCTTACAAAAATAGGGGTTACTCCTTCTATTTGTAACTGACTTGCACCCTAAGCCTAGAGCCCAAAATATCAATTTTATTATTAAATCAAATCTAATCTCTTCTAGACTTAAATCAAATATATTTAAATCTAAAACAAATCAAATATTTTCGACACACTGAATTACAATTTAACACACCACCTAATTCATTGTGTCTAAACTATCTATGTTCATCATGGCTCTTAGTCTTCTGAATACTTTGACTTGCACTCCCTTAGTCATGATGTCTGCAATCTGATTCTCAGTTTTGCAGTGTTCGAAATTCATCTTCCCATCTGCTACCTGCTCTCGAAGATAATAGAACCTCATTTTGATGTGCTTACTTCGACCATGTGCTATTGGGTTCTTCGCCATATTGATAGCTGACATGTTGTCGATCTTCATGGTAATTGCTCCATGATCTTTCCCTATTATCTCCTCGACCAAGTTCAACATCTAAGTTGCTTGACATGCACAAAGAGAAGAAGCTATATATTCTGCTTCGCATGATGATAATGCCACTACTGGTTCCTTTCTTAAATTCCAAGCAACTGGGGCACCACCTAGCATAAACACATATCCTGCTGTTGACTTTCGATCTTCAGCATCACTACACCAACTCGAATCAGTGTATCCCACTAACTTGAATTCTTTTTCTTTACCAGCTGCAGGAAACAAACACCATAATCGAAAGTTCCTTTGAGATACCTTAGTATCCTCTTCACTGCTGCTGGATGTATTACCTTTGGCTTCTGTATGTATCTACTTACCATACCTACACTATATGCTAAGTTAGGCCTTGTATGACAAAGGTATCTCAATGATCCAATAAGTCTTCTGTATTGGGTTGGATCAACATCATCTTCATCTGCATCTTTTGACAGTTGCAATCTTGGTTTTGCAGGTGTCGAAGTTGAGTTGCATTCTTCCATCTCAAACATCTTGAGAATTTCCCCTGCATATCTTCTTTGATGCACCATTAAACCTCTACTGCTCTTGTAGAATTCGATGCCAAGGAAATATGAAATCTCACCCAAATCAGACATTTCGAATTCCTTGCTGAAATCAACTTTGAAGTCTTCGATCTCACTCTTACAGCTACCTGTTATCAACAAATCATCTACATAGAGACATAGTATAAGCAATTCACTCTTGCTTCTTCTTACATATACTCCATGTTCAGTTTTACATTTTACAAATTCCTTCTCCCTTAGGAAAGTATCAATTTTCTTATTCGAAGTCCTTTGAGCTTGTTTCAATCCATACAGTGCTTTATGCAGCCTGTATACCTTTCTTTCTTTGTCATGTTTCACAAACCCAACTGGTTGTTTAACATAGACTTCTTCATATAATGGTCCATTTAGGAATGCACACTTCACTTCCATTTGACATATGTGCCAACTGTTTATTTCTGCTAGACCAACAACCAACCTGATTGTTTCGATCCTAGCAACAGGTGCAAAAACTTCATCGAAGTCTATTCCTTCTTTCTGTAGAAATCCTTTCGCTACAAGCCTTACTTTGTGGCGAGTTACTTCATCTTTCAAATTAGTTTTCACTTTGTATACCCACTTGACATCAATTGCCTTCTTGCCTTGAGGCAATTCGACAAGCGACCAAGTGTTGTTGTCTTCGATAGACTTCACTTCTTCGTTCATTGCTTTCACCCTTTTCGAATCCTTCAATACTTCAACTGCATTAACAGGTTCGACATCTACATAGAAAGCATAATGTACCGGCTCACCTTCATCATCTATCACATCATCTGATGTAATCACACAATATTGCAATCTTACAGGCACGCGTCTTGTTCTTTGAGGTCTTCTTGTACTTGGTATATCTGTTGGTTCCTCTTGTCGAACTTCTCTTTCGACTTGAGTTTCTGGTTCTTCGAATAGAATTCCCACTGAATCTTTTTTGACATTTTCAGTCAAATCCTATTCTTTAAATTCATCTATGATCACGTCCATGCTGATCACAATCTTCTTGTTCTCTGGATCGAACAACTTGTAGCCTCCTGCTGAATGATATCTAACTAGAATCATTTGACTTGACTTATCATCAAGTTTTCTTCTCAACTGATCTGGCACATGTTTATGTGCAATAGATCCAAATACCTTCAGATGACCCAAGCTAGGCTTCACACCAGACCAACATTCTTCTGGAGTAATTCTTTCTAGCTTTTTTGTAGGACATCTGTTCAAAATGTATGTTGCAGTCGAAACAGCTTCACCCCAAAACTCTTTAGGTAAATTCTTGCCTTTCAACATACTTCTCACCATATTCATGATGGTTCGATTCTTCCTTTCTGCAATTCCATTTTGTTGTGGAGTATAGGGTGGCACCACCTCATGCACAATTCCTTCCTTTTCACATATCATGTCAAAGTCTTTCGACACATATTCTCCACCACCATCAGTTCTCAAAACTTTAAGCTTTTGACCACTCTGTCTTTCGACCATAGACTTAAACTTGGCAAATACTTCTATCACCTCACTTTTCTTCTTGATCAGGTAAGTCCATATCTTTCGACTGAAATCATCTATGAATGTAACAAAGTATTTGTTACCTCCCATCGAATCCACCTGGATTGGTCCACATACATCAGAGTATATGACTTCAAGACTAGCCTTTGACCTGCTTCATGCATCCTCGCTGAAGCTATTCTTGTGTTTCTTCGCCTGCACACATTCCTCACATACCTCATTTGGAATGTCGATTTATGGCAATCCTGAAACCATATTTCTTCTCTTCAAATCTCTGATGTCTTTGAAGTTGAGATGGCCTAGTCTATAATGCCATATCCATTCATCTCTTCTAGCTGCAGTCGAAAGGCACTTGTGCTCCATCACATTTAGTTCAATCTTGAAGGTTCGATTCTAAGACATAGGATCCTTCAAGATTAATCTCCCATTTGCATCAATGACTCTCATCATCTTATCTTCGATTGACACTTTATAATTCTTTTCGACCAACTGCCATATACTGAGCAAATTGCTCTTCATGCCTGGTGTGACACCCCAAATTAATTCAAGTGTTAAATAATTAGGAATTTAATTATTAAATTAATTAAAGGCTTAATTAATAATATTTTGGATTAAATGGATGAATTAATTATGAAATTAAAAAGGAAGACCGGGGGGTGTAAGGTTGAATTAGAGGTGTGTGAAGTAAAAAGCTCTACTAAATAATTACTAATTTATTACTATTATTTGGAAAATAATAATAGGAATATAAAAGAAGGATAAAAAGGAAAAGAAAAAGAAGTTATTTGGGAAAAGTTATTGTACGTGAAATTGGAGAAAAGAAGAGCAGTGAGGAAAAAGCCAAACGCCGTGAATTCGAAGGATCATCGCGAGGTAAGGGGTGATTTCAATTATTTAATATGCCTTATAGATTTTGAGATCAATAGAATTGATTAAGCATGTTAGGAATCTCGATTTTGGAATTCTAGGTTTGTGGGATTATCCCTAATTGTGTCAGAGTATAGGAATTGGAACCATTAATGTGATAAATAATTAATAGGAGTGATGGAAACATGATTTATGATGTTGTGTTGATTTGTATTGGTTGCATTTTGGTGTTCCAAATGTTATAATTCGTATGGGTATGAATTGGATGGGATTGGAATGAATAATGCTGTCAAAATAGCAGATTTTGACTCTGCAGGTCGTGGAAACCGGTTCCCAGTGGGGAGGAACCGGGTTCCACTGTGAAAATTTACAAAAACTTGCAAAATTGGTCACAGGAACCGGTTCCTGTATAGGTAGGAACCGGGTTCCAGTACATTTTCCAGAAACGTAACTTTTTGAAAAATATTAAACTTTTAAAATTCATAACTTTCAAACCGTAAGTCCGATTTGAGTGCCGTTTTCGGCAGTATTTCTTAAATTAAAAATACTATCTTATAAAATAAGAAAAATATTATTTTATGAAAAAATATTTTAAAAAGAGTCGAATTCCCGATTTTTATAAACTTTGGTATTTTGAGAACGATGTAGAATTGTTTTTAAATTGTTCTGATTTGGTGAATGAGAACTGATACTTATGTGTTGTACCTGCTATCCATTATGATGGAGATGTGATCATGTGATATATTGGTTTTGGCATTATTGGGAATTATGTTGTGATCATATTCCGTTGATTTGATGTTGACTTTCCGATTATGCGGTTTGTTATTATGTGCATATTTGGTGTATATGCAATGGTGTATCCATGATGATTGATTGTATCAGGTCCTTGTGGATGAAGTGCATGTTTATGCTGTTTGATGTGTGTATGATAGATAATGATATCATGTTTCTTTTGGTTTTGGTTCAGTTATGATAAATTGATGTATTTCATAGACTGATTTGTTGTTTCATGCTGGTGATGTGCATGCATATGCATTGTTTTGGTGAAGTTAATTCCCATTGTGTGGAATTTGACTTTTATTGCCGTTAACCGATACCCGATGATGATGGGTGGTTAGGCTGGATTCGTGTCCTGGTATTTATGGACGAATCGATGGTTGCTGTATCCGATTGATGATGGATCAGCTGGATTCGTGTCCGGTGTTTATGGACGAATCGATGGTTGCTGTATCCGGTTGATGATGGATCAGTGTTGGGTGACTTGGTCACGTGATTGGTACCACATGCATTGAGTCTGCATTTGTGTTTGCATGGAATTGTAACATGTTAGGATGACTTCCAGTGTTACCATTCTTTGGTTGATTATTGATTGGTGCATAATGACTTGTATGATTGGATCTGCATGTTGAATCTGAATTTATGCTAAAATGGGTGAAATAATATGCTTGTGATATAATCTTGATTGAGAAGCTTATAATGCATGTTAATTATGAGAAATATCACCCTTACTTTAATGATTTCAGATTAAAGTTAGCAGCTCAGGAGTTGGTGAGGATGGCTCTAGAGCTATGTTACTTTAAGTTCGCGTGTCAATGTCGTGCTCTGATAGGTTGTAACACTGAGGAAAACGTTTGAATGATGCGTTTTATTTTATACTCTATTGTTTAATTTATGTTGGGAATACTTATGAAGTGAAGTTATTCCGGTTTTGAGACATTTCCGCTGTGTAGAACATGATATTGATTTGAACATTTATCTTAATAATTCCTTCAGTAAAGCACGATTTGAGGTCTTTATATTTATCCTAAATTATGACATCCCTGTTTTCCATGTTACTCTGATTTAATTAATATATTCGCGGGTTATTTAGAAGGGGTGTTACAATAGTGGTATCAGAGCAGGTCGGTCTATCGGCCAGGTTGTTTATGTGTTTACTCCCTTTTGGTATGCGACATGTGTGTGAAACACTGTCGGTACTTGATTATTTTCTTTTCGTTGTCTGCAGAGGTACGTGTGAAATAAGTGGGGGATAAGTTTCTTCTCTGAAGTTTTGTACAAGGGGTGGTTCAGTATACCGCCGATTGTAAGATGTAAGTATTGCCGAGCAGTTGATGCTTCAAGCATGGTTATGTTTAAGTAGCTTGAAGGGTAATATTGAAGATGCTGTTGTGGTTTGGTAACGATGGTTGATGCCACCTTATGATTGTTGACTATCTATTGACAAATTGAGGAACTGATCACCCTTAATCTCTTGTTGATAGTAGTCGGGATCGCGTTGGATGGGATGTACTTATTGTGCCAGCTTTACAGTGTGTGAAATTAGTTGAGTCGGCAAGAAGAGAAGCGTTATGGTTTGCGTAACGAGAGATTTAGATCTCGGCGAGAGCAAGAAAAAGGCATGTGACCTATTGGATGTAATTTTTTTTATGAAGTGTTCCGCGATGAAGTAAGTGGAACGGTGTGAGAGTGCAAGGTGAAGTCTTAATGGTTTTGTTACTAGAACTAGTTCGAATTCGAGGATGCCTATAAAAGGTCCGCTTCTAGATTGAGAAAGTTGAAGAGTCAACTTGAGGATTTATTTGAGAAGAAGTTTATTCGTCTGAGTGTTTCGCCGTGGGGTGCTCCGGTGTTGTTGGTTAAGAAGAAAGAAGGTTCAATGAGATTATGTGTTGATTACAGACAGCTGAATAAAGTTACAATCAAGAATCGGTATCCTTTTCCGAGGATCGATGATTTGATGGATCAACTAGTTGGAGCTTGTGTATTTAGTAAGATTGATATGAGATCTGGATATCATCAGATTCGTGTGAAGTCGGAAGATATTCAGAAAACTGCATTTAGAACGAGGTATGGACATTACGAGTATTCTGTTATGCCGTTTGGAGTTACTAATGCACCTGGTGTTTTCATGGAGTATATGAACATGATATTTCATCCGTATCTTGATAAGTTTGTGGTGGTGTTCATTGATGATATTCTAATTTATTCGAAGAGCGATGAAGAGCATGCAGAACATCTCAGAGTTGTGTTGGAATTGTTGAAAGAGAAGAAGCTTTATGCGAAGTTGTCCAAGTGTGAATTCTGGTTAAGTGACGTAAGTTTCCTTGGCCATGTAATTTCCAAGAATGGAATTGCTGTGGATCCTACGAAGGTAGAAGCAGTATCTCAGTGGGAAGCGCCGAAGGATGCTTCTGAGATTCGTAGTTTTCTGGGTCTTGCAGGTTATTACAGGAATTTTATAGAAGGATTTTCCAACTTAGCGTTACCGTTGACTAAGTTGACCAGGAAGGGTCAGATGTTTGTTTGGGATGTTGAATGTGAGAAAGGATTTCAAGAGCTGAAGAGGAGGTTGACAAGTGCTCCGATCTTGATTTTGCCAAATCCGACTAAGTCTTTTGTTGTGTATTGTGACGCATCATTAATGGGATTAGGCGGTGTGTTGATGCAAGATAAGCAGGTGGTGGCTTATGCTTCGAGACAATTGAAAGTACATGAAAGGAATTATCCGACTCATGATTTGGAGTTGGCAGCTGTTGTGTTTGTTTTGAAGTTGTGGAGGCATTATTTATGTGGTTCTCGGTTTGAGGTGTTCAGTGATCACAAAAGTCTGAGGTATCTCTTTGATCAGAAAGAGTTGAATATGAGGCAGAGGAGATGGTTAGAAATTCTAAAGGATTATGATTTCGGTTTGAATTACCATCCTGGTAAGGCAAACGTTTTTGCGGATGCCTTGAGTAGGAAGTCCTTGCATATGTCGATGTTAATGGTCCGTGAGTTAGATTTGGTTGAGCAGTTCAGAGATTTAAGTTTGGTATGTGAAACTACTCCGAATAGTGTGAAATTGGGTATGTTGAAACTGACTAGTGGTATTCTGGAAGAAATTCGGAATGGACAGAAGTCCGATGTTGGGTTAGTTGATAAATTGACATTGATCAATCAAGGTCAAGGAGGCGAGTTCCGGATTGATGAGAATGGTGTTATGAGATTTGGTAATAGGGTGTGTGTTCCGGATGTTGCAGAGATTAGGAAGAGTATTTTGGAAGAAGGACATCGTAGTGGATTGAGTATTCATTCTGGTGCTTCTATAATGTACCATGATTTGAAGAAGTTGTTTTGGTGGCCGGGAATGAAAAAGGAAATTGTTGAGTTTGTGTATGATTGTTTGGTTTGTCAGAAGTCGAAGATTGAGCATCAGAAACCGTCAGGATTGATGGAACTGTTATTTATTCCGTAATGGAAATGGGATGGAATCTCTATGGATTTTGTGTCTGGTTTGCCAAGGACATCGAAGAATTGTGATTCTATCTGGGTTATTGTTGATCGGTTGACGAAATCTGCTCACTTTATTCCGATAAGAATGGATTATCCGATGGAAAGGTTGGCAGAATTATATGTTGAGAAGATTGTGAGTTTGCACGGTATTCCTTCTAGTATTGTGTCGGATCGAGATCTGAGGTTTACATCTAAATTCTGGACGGGATTGCAAGAAGCTTTGGGTACTAAGTTGCATTTGAGTTCCGCTTATCATCCACAGACAGATGGTCAGACGGAGAGAACGATTCAGTCGTTGGAAGATTTGTTAAGAGCTTGTGTGTTGGAGAAAGGTGGAGCTTGGGATAGTTATCTACCATTGATTGAGTTTACCTACAACAATAGTTTTCATTCGAGCATTGGTATGGCTCCGTTTGAGGCATTGTATGGTAGGAGGTGTCGAACACCGTTGTGTTAGTATGAATTTTGAGAGAGTGTTGTGATTGGACCAGAAAATTGTCCAACAGACTTCGGAAAAGATTAAGATGATTCGGGAGAAGATGAGGACTTCTCAGAGTCGTCAGAAAAGTTATCATGATAAGAGGAGGAAAGATCTTGAGTTTAGCGAAGGAGAACATGTTTTTATGCGAGTTACTCCAATGACTGGTATTGGTCGAGCTTTGAAGTCAAAGAAGTTGACTCCACGTTTTATTGGTCCGTTTCAGATTACCAAGAGAGTTGGGAAAGTTGCTTATCAGATTGCTTTGCCGCCGTCACTTGCAAATTTGCATGATGTTTTTCATGTATCTCAGCTAAGGAAGTACATTGCTGATCCGTCTCATGAGATTCGGGTAGACGATATACAGGTACGAGAGAATTTGACTGTGGAAGCGGTACCTGCGAGAATTGAGGATCGAAAGTTGAAACAGTTGTGAGGCAAGGAGACCGCGTTGGTAAGAGTGGCTTGGGGAGGACCAGCAGATGGAAATGACTTGGGAGCTGGAGAGCCAGATGAAGGACTCGTATCCCGAACTGTTCGTCTAAGGTATGTTTTCGAGGACGAAAACTCTTTTAGTTGGGGAGAGTTGTGACACCCCAAATTAATTCAAGTGTTAAATAATTAGGAATTTAATTATTAAATTAATTAAAGGCTTAATTAATAATATTTTGGATTAAATGGATGAATTAATTATGAAATTAAAAAGGAAGACCGGGGGGTGTAAGGTTGAATTAGAGGTGTGTGAAGTAAAAAGCTCTACTAAATAATTACTAATTTATTACTATTATTTGGAAAATAATAATAGGAATATAAAATAAGGATAAAAAGGAAAAGAAAAAGAAGTTATTTGGGAAAAGTCATTGTACGTGAAATTGGAGAAGAGAAGAGAAGAGAGGAAAAAGTCAAACACCGTGAATTCGAAGGATCATCGCGAGGTAAGGGGTGATTTCAATTATTTAATATGCCTTATAGATTTTGAGATCAATAGAATTGATTAAGCATGTTAGGAATCTCGATTTTGGAATTCTAGGTTTGTGGGATTATCCCTAATTGTGTCAGAGTATAGGAATTGGAACCATTAATGTGATGAATAATTAATAGGAGTGATGGAAACATGATTTATGATGTTGTATTGATGTGTATTGGTTGCATTTTGGTGTTCCAAATGTTATAATTCGTACGGGTATGAATTGGATGGGATTGGAATGAATAATGCTGTCAAAATAGCAGATTTTGACTCTGCAGGTCGTGGGAACCGGTTCCCAGTGGGGAGGAACCGGGTTCCACTGTGAAAATTTACAAAAACTTGCAAAATTGGTCATAGGAACTGGTTCCTGTATAGGTAGGAACCGGGTTCCAGTACATTTTCGAGAAACGTAACTTTTTGAAAAATATTAAACTTTGAAAATTCATAACTTTCAAACCGTAAGTCCGATTTGAGTGCCGTTTTCGGAAGTATTTCTTAAATTAAAAATACTATCTTATAAAATAATAAAAATATTATTTTATGAAAATTATTTTAAAAAGAGCTGAATTCCCGATTTTTATAAACTTTGGTATTTTGAGAACGATGTAGAATTGTTTGTAAATTGTTCTGATTTGGTGAATGAGAACTGATACTTATGTGTTGTGCATGCTATCCATTATGATGGAGATGTGATCATGTGATATATTGGTTTTGGCATTATTGGGAATTATGTTGTGATCATATTCCGTTGATTTGATGTTGACTTTCCGATTATGCGGTTTGTTATTATGTGCATATTTGGTGTATATGCAATGGTGTATCCATGATAATTGATTGTATCAGATCCTTGTGGATGAAGTGCATGTTTATGCTGTTTGATGTGTGTCTGATAGATAATGATATCATGTTTCTTTTGGTTTTGGTTCAGTTATGATAAATTGATGTATTTCATAGACTGATTTGATGTTGCATGCTGGTGATGTGCATGCATATGCATTGTTTTGGTGAAGTTAATTCCCATTGTGTGGAATTTGACTTGTATTGCTGTTAACCGATACCCGAGTGATAATGGGTGGTTAGGCTGGATTCGTGTCCTGGTGTTTATGGATGAATCGATGGTTGCTGTATCCGATTGATGATGGATCAGTTGGATTCGTATCCCGTGTTTATGGACGAATCGATGGTTGCTGTATCCGGTTGATGATGGATCAGTGTTGGGTGACTTGGTCACGTGATTGGTACCACATGCATTGAGTCTGCATTTGTGTTTGCATTGAATTGTAACATGTTAGGATGACTTCCAGTGTTACAATTCTTTGGTTGATTATTGATTGGTGCATAATGACTTGTATGATTGGATCTGCGTGTTGAATATGAATTTATGCTAAAATGGGTGAAATAATATGCTTGTGATATAATGTTCATTGAGAAGCTTATAATGCATGTTAATTATGAGAAATCTCACCCTTACTTTAATGATTTCAGATTAAAGTTAGCAGCTCAGGAGTTGGTGAGGATGGCTCTAGAGCTATGTTACTTTAAGTCCGCGTGTCAGTGTCGTGCTCTGATAGGTTGTAACACTGGGGGAAACGTTTGAATGATGAGTTTTATTTTATACTCTATTGTTTAATTAATGTTGAGAATACTTATGAAGTGAAGTTATTCCGGTTTTGAGACATTTCCGCTGTGTAGAACATGATATTGATTTGAACATTTATCTTAATAATTCCTTCAGTAAAGCACGATAATTGTAGATTTGAGGTCTTTATATTTATCCTAAATTGTGACATCCTTGTTTTCCATGTTACTCTGATTTAATTAATATATTCGCGGGTTATTTAGAAGGAGTGTTACACCTGGTATGTACAATACATTGGAAATTACTGACCTCTTGCCATCTTTCCTCATAATCATAACATCACCAATACATTCAGCTGCTAGGGTATTGTCATTTGCAAATTTTACCATATTTTTCATTGAGGGCTTTATGTTGACAAACCAGTATTTCCTTCCAGACATATGTGATGAACATCCTGAATCCAAGTACCATTGGTCCTTGAATCTATCTTCATCTCTTGTTGTGACAATCTGCATCATCTATTCTTCTTCTTCATGTTTTGCAAGCTTTGCATCACTTTCTTGATTCTTTCATTTTTCTGGAAAATCACTCGAATAGTGTCCATACTTCTGACAATTGTAACATTGAATGTGACTCTTATCAGGTTTTCGACCACCAGCTCTTCCTCTATTTGCAACACCTCCTATTTGGTTTCCTTGGTATGGTCTTCTTTAATTCGACACGTTTCCTTCGATTTGGTTTCCTCTATCATTCGATTTGTTGTAGCCACCTCAACCTCTGTCGAAACACTTTTCTTTGCCTTTGGTTTCTTTTGCTGAATGTGCCTGCAAGGCCACATCACTCTTAGATTTTCCTGCAGTTGTTTCATTCATTCTTTGTTCATGAGATTCAAGCTTCCCTTGAAGCTCTTCCTTTGTCAATTTCTACAAGTCTTTCCCCTCTTCTATCGCCACCACTATGTGGTCGAACTTAGGAGCTAAAGATCTCAAGATCTTCGAAACAACATCTCTTGTTGTTAATGTTTCTCCACATATCTTGATTTGATTTACTTGTTTTGTAACTCTAGTGAAGAAATCAGATATGCTTTCACTGTCTTCCATCTGAAGCACTTCATACGTCCTTTTGTGAGTTTGTAACCTCACTTCTTTCACCTTCTCAGCGCCTCCAAAAGACTTCTCAAGGATCTCTCAAGCTTCTTTTGCAGATTCTGAATCACTAACCTTTTCGAAATTGTCTGGGCTGACACATTGATGAATTATAAATAATGCTTTATAACTCAGCTTCTCATATTCTGTGTATTTCTTCTTTTCTTCTTCTGAAGTGTTTTCTCTAAGCGCTTTGACTCTATCTTTTACAAGGTCCCAAAGACCTTGACACCTGAATAAGACTTTCATCTGTTTACACAAATTTTCATAATTGTCAACTTTCAGAATGGGTAGCGTTGCTGGATAGTTTGCATTCCCATAACTTGTCATCGTGAATTCTTCAATCGTTCTTGATTGATACTTCCCTTGAATCGAAACAAAAGCTCCTGATACCAGATGTTAGAAATTCACCAAATTCTATGATGAATTTCTACCATAATTCTATGCAAAATACTGTGAATGACTTGCTTGACTTGCTTACAAAAATAGGGGTTACTCCCTCTATTTATAACTGAACTTACACCCTAAGTCCAGATCCCAAAATATCTATTTTGTTATTAAATCAAATCTAATCTATTCTAGACTAAAATCAAATTTATTTAAATCTAAAATAAATCAAATCTTTTTGACACATAGTTTCCACACATAGTTTCGACACAATGAATTACAATTTAACACCAAAGACAGAGATAATTCAATAACATAACTCTGTCATTCAAAAAATTGGTACCACATGCATCTTAGATGAGGAATATATTGCATTATACATATGCATTGTGATTGTTGTTATCGTTATAAACTATTGTGTGAGAATGATAATTGATTTATTGTATTTGAAAATAATCCTTGTTTTTTTATACACCGATAAAATCATTGAAGTTATTCTCACTCTCTTTTTGTTGTTGTGTTGTTCGTTATGATAATATTATAGATACTCAGGTAGAGGAACACTAGATGCTGCTTTCTTAAAGGAATGACGTAAATGTTGACTTCTTTATATTTATTGTTGAGTTTAATTTTCTGCAGTGTTGCTCTGATAGTGTAACATCATGACGAGTTTAGTTATTTGTTATTTTCTGAGAATTGTAAATTTTATTTATTTATATTAAGACGTTTTCAGTTGAGATAAAATGACTTGAATTCGACTGCGTTGTTATAAGTTTATTTTAGGAGCATGTTTATTTAAAAGAACTGTCTGACACTCTTATTTGTTGAATATAAAATTTGTATGTTTTATTTAAATAAGAATTTTCGAAATTTATCGTGTTACAGTTTGTGCAGAAGTTAATATAAAACCATCTGTCATAATAATACTTTTTAACTGTGACAATTAATTAATGTTTTTTTTAGTGTCTTAGAAATATTGCCAAGAGACTCAATAAGTTTCCGTGTTATTATAATTTATATAAAATTTTGGGTTAAATGTGATTTTTGTCCTCCTATATAACTTATATTTAATTTTTAGTCATTTCAAAAATTATTTTTAAATAATGGTCTTTCTAAAAATTTTAATTTTAACTTTTACTTTCTCCTATCAAAATCGTTGCAAAAACTATTGTTAATTCAGTCGCTAAGTAAAAAATCGTCGTTAAAATCGTCGTTAATTTCATTATTAAATTATAAAATCGTTGTTAAATTGCGTGAGATACCAAAAATTAAAATTAACATTTTTAGAAGGATCATTCTTAAAAAAAATTTTTTGAAAGAATTAAAATTAAATATGAGTCATTTAAGAGAATAAAAAATATATTTAACCTTAACATTTTTTATTTAAATATACAATTATTTAATGTGCAAACTATTACCTTGAAGTGATTCAGGATATGTTGTTCAATATGGTTAGGCCATTATGTGGAAGTATGGAATATTTTTATTCAATTTGTTTTGAATGTTGAGAGCATTGTTTAGGTTAATTTCAACTTGTATTCCTTGATTGTGTATGTCTTCATTGATATCGGAGTAATAATTAATTGTTGGATGAACTTTCCTTCCTCTATGGTTTGAGCAACTTCTCTATCAATATTATCAAATATGGCTTTGTTCTAGTGCTGTAGAGTTCCTTTTAACCTTTCCAGTTTATGATAGATTTTGCTCTTAGGATTATTTATGTATATAGTAAGTTTCAATTTGTAGTTATGATTTTTATACAATCCTCATGGTCAAACCAAAGTATAAATTTTTTTAAACAATAATGGTAAAAAGGACCGAAGTTTAATAGTCAATCCTCATGGTCAAAGCAAAGTTTAAAATTTTAGATACAATCCTCATGGTTAAACCAAAGTTTATTATTATTATTATTATTATTATTATTATTATTATTATTATTATTATTATTATTATTATTATTATTATTATTATTATTATTATTATTATTATTATTATTATTATTATTATTATTATTATTATTATTATTATTATTATTATTATTATTATTATTGTTGTTATTATTATTATTATTGTTATTATTATTATTATTATTATTATTATTATTATTATTATTATTATAATTATTATTATTATTATTATTATTATTATTATTATTATCATTATTATTATCATTATTATTATTATTATTATTATTATTATCATTATTATTATTATTATTATTAGTATTATTATTATTATTATTATTATTATTATCATTATTATCATTTTATTATTATTATTATTATTATTATTATTATTATTATTATTATTTATTTTTTTCCAATCTTATCAATGGTGTAACACTTCAAAGAAATTTGATAAATAAACTTTGTCTAATGGCTAACTGCATCTTAAAGTTAAACTCTCTATATATCTTTGTGATTTTGGTTTTATTCATTGAATGTAAGTTTCTCCATCACTGAATATTAGTTTATCTATTAGTTAAGGTCCTCTCTGACTTTAAAGATTAGTCTATATAGTTGTGTGTACATAATATCCAATTTATATCAAAAAAAACTTGAGAATCTCTAACTAATATTTGTTTCATTATTTCATAGTGCAATCAACACAAGTAGGAGCTACATGTTCAAAAATTATGGGGAGATGATCTTCTCTAGATTGTGCTGCACAATATAGAAATTATCCAGGTACTGATGGGGGCTCCTATTACTGTAATTACTTTGGCTTTTGCACTTGTGTTTTTGATAAGGCGCCTCCTAAAGTTGATGGAGAACGCCCTTGCAATATGGTGCTACAACTTTGCGATGCTACGTGTGATTTAAATAGCTGTAAATCAAAGTGTGCGACAATAAACAAAAACTATGTTAATCCTACTGGGGATTGTATTCAAACTTTTGGATATCCATATTGCATTTGTTCATATGACGAATGAATTGATAATTGTCAATTTAAATAAATATGGTATTAAAAATTTGTGTGGACCACTATCAATTGAATCCCTTCTTATCAATTGAAACAAATATTATAATAAAATGTGTTGATTATTATTCATTGAATTGCATTTCAAATCCAGTCCTAATACCTGCACTTAGAAAAAAGTTTATTTATTTATTTATTATTTTTATATAAATATAATGTAAAAAATAAGAAACATTCTTTTTTCCCATCATTTTTAAATATTTCTGAGTAAAAATTTAAAAAGGTATTGGGTATTAATTTTATATCTAATTGTATAACTTAACTAATTTATATAGATTATAGTTTTTTAAATGACATATATATATATATATATATATATATATATATATATATATATATATATATATATATATATATATATATATATATATATATATATATATATATATATATATATATATATATATATATATATATATATATATATTTTGTAATATATATATATATTACAAAATACCATTAGTTTACTAGAACAATAAAAAAAATAAGTAAACAATAGTTGAGAAAAACACAAGCGATCCGCTAGACCAAACACCAAGGAAAAAAATCACAAAACAAAGAACCATCGGAAAGAGAAAGTTGAGGGGATGTAAATTCAGCCACATTCAAGAAAAAATTAAGGGCAACTGATCACTCAATGTACTCCTAAAATTGTAGGTTCCATAGTGGATCGCTTTCTCATTTAAGCAAAGAAAATTTAGATGTCGGAGCATGAGGTTAAACCCAATTCCAAGTCAAGTCAACAATTAAATTCATCTAATGATTGGACTTTCTCACCTGGAAAAAAATAACTTTATTCTGTATTTTTGAAATAATATAGACCATAGAATGTCAAATTGAAAGTAGGCAAAAGAAAGACTTTCAATTTCACATTCGGTGAATGGGTATACCTTATACGAACAGACTTAAACTTCTCTAAGCACATCGCACAACTCATTCTATTGATGACAAAACTGATCTAGCGCCTTGCCAGATTTTGTCTAGGTAGTGTCATACTCTGAAGGAGCTTCTAAGAGAAATACTATTAGAAAAAATAGTTTTTATGACAACTATTTCACCTCACATATCGTAAAATCGAGGTATATATCTTACATGCACCATGTTTTTTTCTTAAAAAATATATACTATATTATGTTTGTTTTTCTTGAAAACTGAGGGTTAAGTTAATTTAGTGTACGCGCTTCAAATCCCATTATCTTCATATTATGTTTCCATGTCATTAAAAATGGCGCCTTATTGAATATTTTATATTTTTATCTAAAAATAAACTAATTTTCACCTCGATTTTGTTCCCTAACCAAGGTGAAATTATTTTCCTATTGTATAAAGCTTTAGCTTGTAGCATTCAATTTCACATTTCTAAACCCTATCGAAGAGCCCTGAACAAGTGAGCCAACTAGATATCCAGAAACAATGAGGGTCGTAAACACATGTCGTCTTCAATACGATTATGTTGTACGTCAAAGATCCAAAATATTTTCTTTCACTTCTTTTTCAGAGATCGGGTATGTCAAACATCAATACTCATTTTTGTTGTTGTTGATGAGTTCGAGTATTGATATTAATATTGATAATCACATTATGTTTTTTGTGTAGATCTCATCTTGTTCCGTCGAGTTGAGTATATTATATCAAATATCAATTGTTTGTTTCACTAACTCATCTTTGAACATATAACCTATTAAGTTGATTTTTGAAATAATCATATGAAATTTTTTGTTGTTTTATCTTACATTGATTAATATTTTTATAGCATTCTGCAACTCATCATTTGTCTCTTACTTTTTATTATTAAAATTTCTCCAATACTTCTAATTTTCATTCAGAATCTGAGTCTTCAGAGTCTGATCTTCAGAATCTGCATCTTAAATCTACTCTTTAGATGTTCAATACCGTGTCATAACTGACTTTAAATAATAATTTTAATCTTTGTTCCTGCATACTTGAACATATGTTAGTTTACCCAATTGTTTTTTAAATTATTTATTATCATCAAAACCTTGTTAGAATTAATTTAGATTTTATAATAAATTAGATATTAATTTATATTTAAGAATATCTTTTAGATTGTTTATATCTTTGTTAGAAGATATATATCTTAGATCTTCTTATATCTTTGTAAAAGATATATTTTAGATTTAATTTGTGTGTATAAATAGCCTACTGGAGTAGGTTATTGTAATTCATTGTAAATCCTTATTTTTGAAGCTATTCGTAAATATTCCTTTTGTCTTTTATCTTTCTTGTGCTCCAACAATTGGTATCTAGAGCTCCGGTAAAAAATCCACGGGAAATTCTGCATAAATTGCATAAGGTAGAAGATGAAAGGAAACGGTGGCGATATTCATTCCAAGCTTCTAGTATTTGATGGCAAAACCTGGAATCATTGGAAGATCCAGATGTGCGTGTTATTTGGTTCTCAAGATGTGTTAGATCTTGTCACTTATGGGTATAATCTGTTAGGAGCAGACAATAGAGGCCCAGAAGATAGCGAAGGAGCTTAGTAAGAAAGATCATAAAGCGTTTTTCTATATCCATCAAAGTGTGGATCTGGATGTGTTTGAGAAGATTGTTGATTCTGAAACAGCAAAGTTTGCACGGGACACACTGGTCAGATGTTACAGTGGTGACGCATCAGTGAAGAATGTGAAGCTTCAGTCTCTTAGAAAGAAATATGAGAATCTCAACATGAAGGACAACAAGAAGGTTTTTGAATACATCTCTAGGGTGATTCTGATCACAAATGAGATGAAAGCTTGTGGAGAAACTTTGTCTGAACAAGTAATTATTGAGAAGATCTTGAGATCTTTAACTTCTAGGTTTGATTACATTGTTGTAGCAATTGAACATTCCAAATATCTGAGCACCATGAGAGTTGAAGAGCTGCAAAGTAATCTAGAGGCGCATGAGTTACGTATGACTGCGAGAACTTCTGAGAGGGAAGTAAAGTAGCAGGCTCTGAAAGTAACTTCTGGTAAGAAGCATTAGAAGCAGACTTGGTCAGAAGCCAGGAAGAAAACTAATAGTGGTTAAAAGTCAGAAACATAAAATTCTGATAGGCAGAAGAATGTCCAAAAGGGAAAGGAGAAGTCTGACGAGAAGAATGTTCACTGTTACTGTTGCAAGAACTTTAGTCACTATGCCAAAGATTGCTGGTCTAACAAAGAAAGGAAGTCAGAAGAAGAAAATATATCAAGAGGAGAGTCTGATGATGAACCTGTGCTATTGTTGGTTTTTGAACCTGATGATCTGAATTCATCAGAATAGTGGTATATGGACACAAGATGTTCAAACCATCTTACTGGAACCAAGAAGTGGTTGGTTGATTTTGAATTTGGGAAGAGTACAAAGATCAGATGTGCTGATGATAAATACCTCAATGCAGAAGGTATGGGAAATGTCAGAATCATTTTAAACAATGGGAAAGCAATAGTGATCCAGAATGTTTGGTATGTACCTGGCATGAAAAGAAATCTGATGAGTGTGAGACAACTGGTTGAGAAAGGTTTTTCAGTTACTATGAAGGACAATCTTCTGAAGTTGTATGACTGTAATCAGAAGCTGATTATGGAGTCAGAACAGGGAAGGAACAAGACATTCAAGGTGAATGTTCGAACTATTGACTCTGAATGTCTTAGTGCAACAAGTGTTGTCAAGGAGAGCGAGTTGTGGCACAAAAGATTTGGTCATCTGAATTTCAGAAGTTTAGGGCATCTGAAATTAAAGAATCTGGTATATAAAATTCCTACAATCAAGAAGCCTGAAAAGTCTTGCAAGGTGTGCATGGAAGGGAAGCAACCAAGATTACACTTTGCATTAAAATCTGATGAGGAACTGTAGCGGTAGAAATGTTCAAGACTAAGCCATTGGATTGACTAGACTTTATACAAATCAAAATAAAAATCACCACCGCGCTTTATTGTTTCCAAAGGAATGAAAAAAGAGCGAATAACCCCAAAAAGAGGGGGAAAGATTCAAAGTAAGGGGGTTGGTTATACAAATTGAAGGTATTAGCACCATAAAGATCTACGGTATTCCGCATGATCCTCTTTGTAAAATTTGTATATTTTGGATATAAAAAAATGTTGTATAAAAATGGATGGTGGAGGTGAGAAAAGAAATATATTTATTTTATAATTTTTGCACCCTCTGCGGTTGTGAATCTTTAGTGTCTATGTACCACCTTTTCATGCAATAGGGGATCAGGGTACACGTAGTTCCTCTTTTCAAAATTTGAAACACAAATGCGTTGGTTAATTTTATAAGATGAAACATCATCGTCATTGTCCGTGTGGAAAACATACTTACTATCCACAATCATGAGAAAGGAGAATTTGCATCATCTCAAAGTGGAGGATATGGCTTGGATTTCAAAATCAACAATGCCTCACTCAACACCCAAGTGGAAAATATCTCTTTTCACTACATATTATAGAAGTATAGTTGTTTGCATCACTACAAGGATTCACAAGAGTTCCATCTTTTGAGAAAAGTTTAAAGATAAAAAATTCAAAATGGCAAGATGGTTGGAAATGAGATTGATTTACTTTTAGTCTTCTCACAAAAAAATATGGCAAGGTATTATTAAGCTGATTGAGGTTTGTTTATGAAAATATTTTGAAAATACATGGACATAAGTCCAAGTTTATTAAGAAAGTGGTTCAAGTTTAGAAACAAGAAGAGTTTTCAAAAGGGGGGAGAAGATTTTTGAAATTAAAGAAGATGGGAGGAGAAGAAGGGACTATCCTAGAGCATAAAATAAAAGCTAGGGATGAGAACCATCTAACCAATAAGAAGCCAATACTTGATATTTTGAGCCAAGATAGAATTCTCATTCCTTGGATTGAAAACCAATCAAGAAAAGAAATACTAGACCTCTTGAGAGAACAAAACTTCAAGTATGTTAAGTCTTCATAAAAATTGGGCAGAGTAATGGCTGTATACGGGTGAATTCCAGATTACAAACAAAGGGTGTAATCACAAAAAGCAAACAAGCAACTCAATGTCTTGAGGTAAACCTCAAGAACTCCAGACAAAATAATCATATAAGATCACAAGGTCTGCAAGATAGGCCAAGATTTATAATCCTAAGTCCAAGAAAAGTCCCATGCTCCATGATGCCAAGGATAGTAACCAAATAGTCCAAGTGCCATTAAAGATTCTTTAGGGTTTATGTTGATTATGAAGTGTCTTAAGAAAGGAAAAGAAAAGCTCATGTGAGCAAAGTAAAAATGGCAAGAAAATAAATGCTCAAATGAGCAAAGATGAAAATGACATGAAATGTAAATGCTAAAAGTAAATGGTACATAAAGCATAAAAGGAATAAAAGCATAAGGTAAAACAAGTTAATAGTTAATGCTTAGTTGAATGACCATCTTGAAGCTTGCATTTGGAACTCATTAGAGGATTGGTAGAACCAAAGCCTCCATAAAAAAATTTGCATTTGCTTTTTGTCAAGTATATCATCCACTTGGAATTCTCATAAGTACCATTTAATGATCAACAATGATTAAGTGATCCGCGTTGACCAAAGGTGTTATAGATCCATTAGAGGATTGGTAGAAATAAAGCATCCACGCAATGAATTTCAAGGTTATTGGATCAAAGAGATCAAATTAACATACTTGGGATTGCAATCATAAGTTTGGGCCACGAATAATCATTTATTCAAATTGGGACAAAATTTAGCGCTATGTTAAGCAATCGTAAGTGGACTTATATAGAAGTCGCACCTATTTTGAGGCCGGTCAATAGCAATCTATGCACCATTTGTTTTGAGACATGATATAGAGATCATGCTCCAATAACATTTAGTGCAATAAGAAAGGGATGTGATGAAGAGGGATGGAGAAAAAAATATATAAACCACTTTTGAATTAAATTTTAATCTCACTATTATTAAAATCATTCATCCATTTTTGTAGAGTTAAACTCAACACCATGGATCCAATGATGTTAATAAAGTTCATGATCCAAAATCTAACCGAAGATCAGCCAGAAAATAATCACAAAATAATATCACATTTAATATGCACAAAAAAAGATTTTAAGAATATTTTAAAAAAAGAAAATAATGAGAAAAATATCAACTATGTTCAAATTAATCAAGAAATGAAAAGTAAGACCATAGAAAAATCAGAAAAAGGGCCAAGTAATTTTACAATTTTTTTGGTAATTTTTTTAAAGTCAGAAACTATTTTTAAAATTAAAATAAATGGGTAAAATAAACAAAAATTCTAAAAAATAGTAAAGTCAGAAACAAAAATAAAATAAGGTCACCAATATTTGTCACAATATCATTGGATCATCCCATAATTTTTTTAGAATTTAAAAATGCATAAAAGTATTTTTAAACATTTAAACAAATCAAAATAGTGTAAAATTTATAAAAAATAACAAAACACAAAATTAAATTGTGAAAAAATAAAAATCTGAAAGAGAGTAATCAAAAATACTTTTCATATTTTTTGGACTAAAAATGAATTTTCTATGATTTTTTTAAAATTTAAAACAATTAAAATATGAAAATAAAAAAAAAGAAAAAAAAAAGAAAATATGTGGACCATTGGATATACTATTGATTCTGCATTTTATTTTTTTAGCAATTTTTTTAATTATGGCAGTTTAGACCACCATAATTTCCCTTTATTTTGTAAAAAAAATAGTGAAACTTGCGATGGAAGAATGATTTACACACAAAAATCTGTCAATTTATATTAAGCATGTTATGGTGGTTTGTGTAACACCCTAACTTATCTAATTTAAATTGAATTTATATTAGTTTGTATTATTTAATTTAATTATATATTAGAAATATTAAGAAAATTAGAGATATTATAGAGTTGGAAGAAATAAAATTTTATTTAAATTAGAGAGAAAGAGGTGTTTTGAGTAAAGAGCTGACGTTATGGTGAGAATTAGTCAGAATAATATAATTTTTATTTTAATTGAGATAATTGAGTTATTAGGATAATTAAATTATTATTATTTTAATTAATTTAGAGTAATTCAAAAAGGAATTACAGTGTTGATCTTATATTAGAAAAATTGTTGGTTCAGAGATGAACCTTGTTGAGTATGAGATACGAGTATTATTTATTATTGCATATGAGTTATAAATGTTATTTGTTCTTGAATATTGGTTTTGAATATTATTGTCATGCATTCATGTATATCTAAGATAGGAAGGACTTCGGTCCGATAAGGTCACGATTCTTAGAGGAACCCATGACGGTCTCAGGTTAATAGAGGAACACGGTTTAGAGAGAAACAAAAGACACAGATAATTCAGTAACATAACTCTGACATTCTAAAAATTAATACCACATGCATCTTAGAGGAGAAATATATTGCATTATACATTTGTATTGTGATTGTTGTTATCGTTGTAAACTATTGTGTTAGAATGATAATTGATTTATTGTATTTGAAAATAATCCTTGTCATTTTATACACCGATAAAATCTTTGAAGTTATTCTCACTCTCTTTTTGTTGTTGTGTTGTTCGTTATGATAATATTGCAGATACTCAGGTAGAGGAACATTAGATGCTGCTTGCTTGAAGGAATGACGTAAATGTTGACTTTTTTATATTTATTGTTGAGTTTAATTTTCTGCAGTGTTACTCGGATAGTGTAACATCATGACGAGTTTAGTTATTTGTTATTTTCTGAGAATTGTGGATTTTATTTATTTATATTAAGACGTTTTCAGTTGAGATAAAATGACTTGAATTCGGCTGCGTTGTTATAAGTTTATTTTAGGAGCATGTTTATTTAAAAGAACTGTATGACACTCTTACTGTTTGAATATAAAATATGTATGTTTTATTTAAATAAGAATTTTTGAAAATTATCGTGTTACGGTTTGTGCAGAAGTTAATATAAAACCATTTGTCATAATAATACTTTTTTAACTCTGACAATTAATTAATGTTTTTTTTAGTGTCTTAGAAATATTGCCAAGAGCCTCATTAAGTTTCTGTGTTATTATAATTTATATAAAATTTTGGGTTAAATGTGATTTTTGTCCTCCTATATAACTTATATTTAATTTTTAGTCATTTCAAAAAATTTCTTTAAATAATTTTCTTTCTAAAAATTTTAATTTTAATTTTTACTCTCTCCTATCAAAATCTTTGTTAAAACTATTGTTAATTCAGTCGCTAAGTAAAAAATCATCGTTAAAATCGTCGCTAATTTCATTGTTAAGTTATAAAATCGTTGTTAAATTTCGTGAGAGACCAAAAATTAAAATTAACATTTTTAGAAGGATCATTCTTAAAAAGAAATTTTTGAAAAAATTAAAATTAAATATGAGTTATTTAGGAGAATAAAAAATCTATTTAACCCTAACCAATTTTATTTAAATATACAATTATTTAATGTACAAACTATTACCTTGAAGTGATTAAGGATATGTTGTTCAATATGGTTAGGGTCAGCGTGTGTGAACTCCCCTTCCCTACTTATTATGATTTTTGTATTTAAGCCTTTGATTAGGCCATTATGTGGAAGTATGGAATATTTTTGTTCAATGTGTTTTGAATGTTGAGAGCAATGTTTAGGTTAATTTCAACTTTTATTCCTTGATTGTGTATGTCTTCATTGATATCGGAGTAATAATTAATTGTTGGATGAACTTTCCTTCCTCTATGGTTTGAGCAACTTCTCTATCAATATTATTAAATATGGCTTTGTTCTAGTGCTGTAGAGTTCCTTTTAGCCTTTCCAGTTTATGATAAATTTTGCTCTTAGGATTCTCTATGTAGAGTAAGTTTCAATTTGTAGCTATGATTTTCATACAATCCTCATGGTCAAACCAAAGTCTAAATTTTATTAAACAATAATGGTAAAAAGGACCGAAGTTTAATAGTCAATCCTCATGGTCAAACCAAAGTTTAAAATTTTAGATACAATCCTCATGGTTAAGCCAAAGTTTATAATAATAATAATAATAATAATAATAATAATAATAATAATAATAATAATAATAATAATAATAATAATAATAATAATTATTATTATTATTATTATTATTATTATTATTATTATTATTATTATTATTATCATCATTATTATCATCATTATTATTATCATTATTATTACTATTAATATCATCATTATTATCATCATTATTATCATTTTATTATTATTATTATTACTATTATTATTATTATTATTATTATTATTATTATTATTATTATTATTATTATTATCACTATTATTATTATTATTCTTTTTTTTTCCAATCTTATCAATGGAGTTTATCACAGTTCATCGTAATTTTTAATGATTTTTTAATATATTAGAATTAATTCTATTTAAGTGAATTCAAAAGAAAATTTTAATTGTTATTGTATATTATGGTAGGGAAATAAAGAAAAGATCATGATATGATATAAATTAAGACAATATATATTATGTAAGGAAATATTATAAATGATAATATATCTCAAATTTCAAAGATCACGTATATTCTAAAAGTTGCAATTGTATTATTATAAAAATATTAATGTATTCTTATTATTAGAAATTACTTTGTATATTATTTACTTATTATTTTGTTTTCAAAAAAACTAAATATCTTATTTCCAATCATTTAAAATAAAAATACATTTCTCGAGTTTTCTTTCATATCTCCTTTGTTTACTATTAACCTATAAATAAGTAGTTTTCCATCAATTGATACAACTACAAAAACATACATTTTGGTGTAACAGTTCAAAGAAATTTGATAAATAAAATTTGTCTAATGGCTAACTTCATCTCAAACTTAAACTCTCTATATATATTTGTCATTTTGGTTTCATTAATTGAATGTAAGTTTCTCCATCACTGAATATTAGTTTATCTATTAGTTAAGGTCGTCTCCGACTTTAAAGATTAGTCTATGTAGTTCCGTGTACATAATATCCAATATATAACGAAAAAAACTTGAGAATCTCTAACTAATATTTGTTTTATTATTTCGTAGTGCAATCAACACAAGTAGGAGCCACATGTTCAAAAATTGTGGGAAGATGTTCTTCTCAAGATTGTGCGGCACAATGTAGAAATTATCCAGATACTGATGGGGGCTCCTATTACTGTAATTAATTTGGATTTTGCACTTGTGTTTTTGATAAGGCGCCTCCTAAAGTTGATGGAGAACGTCCTTGCAGTATGGTGCTACAATTTTGCGATGCTACGTGTGATTCAAATTGCTGCAAATCAAAGTGTGCGACAATAAACAAAAACTATGTTAATCCTACTGGGGATTGTATTCAAACTTTTGGATATCCATATTGCATTTGTTCCTATGACGAATGAATTGATAATTGTGAATTTAAATAAATATGGTATTAAAAATTTGTGTGGACCACTATCAATTGAATTCCTTCTTATCAATTGAAACAAATATTGTAATAAAATGTGTTGATTATTATAGATTGAATTTCATTTCAAATTCAGTCCTAATACCTGCACGTAGAAAAAAGTTTATTTATTTATTTATTGTTTTTATATAAATATAATGTAAAAAATAAAAAACATTCTTTTTTTCCCATCATTTTTAAATATTTCTGAGTAAAAATTTAAAAAGGGTATTGGGTATTAATATTGTATCTAATTGTATAATTTTACTAATTTATATAGATTATTGTTTTTTAAATGACAAATATATATATATATATATATATATATATATATATATATATATATATATATATATATATATATATATATATATATATATATATATATATATATATATATATATATATATATATTACAAACTGCCATTAGTTTACTTGAACAATAAAAAAACAGTAAACAAAAGTTAAAAAAACACAAGCGATCCGCTAGACCAAACACCAAGGAAAAAAAGTTACAAAACAAAGAACCATCGGAAAGAGAAAGTTGAGGGGATGTAAATTTTGCCACATTCAATAAAAAATTAAGGGCAATTGATCAGTCATTGTACTCCTAAAATTTTAGGTGCCGTAGTGGATGGCTTTCTCAGTTAAGCAAAGAAAAATTAGATGTCGGAGCATGAGGTTAAACCCAATTCCAAGTCAAGTCAACAATTAAGTTCATCTAATGATTGAACTTTCTCACCTGACAAAAAATAACTTTATTCTGTATTTTTAAAATAATATAGATCATAGAATGTCAAATGGAAAGTAGGCAAAAGAAAGACTTTCAATTTCACATTCAATGAATGGGTATACTTTATACGAACAGACTTAAACTTCTCTAAGCACATCGCACACCACATTCCATTGATGACAAAACTGATCTAGTGCCTTGCCAGATTTTGCCTAGGTAGTGTCATACTCTGAACGAGCTTCTAAGAGAAATACTATTAGAAAAAATAGTTTTTTTGACAACTATTTCACCTCACATATCATAAAATCAAGGTATATATCTTACATGCACCATGTTTTTTTCTTAAAAAATATATACTATATTATGTTTGTTTTTCTTGAAAATTGAGGGTTAAATTAATTTAGTGTACACGCTTTAAATCCCATTATCTTCATATTATGTTTCCATGTCATTAAAAATGGCGCCTTATAGAATATTTTATTTTTTATCTAAAAATAAACTAATTTTCACCTGGATTTTGTTCCCTAACCGAGGTGAAATTATTTTCCTGATGTATAAAGCTTTAGCTTGTAGCATTCAATTTCACATTTCTAAACCCTAACGAAGAGCCCTAAACAAGAGAGCCAACTAGATATCCAGAAACAATGAGGGCCATAAACACATGTCGTCTTCAATACGATTATGTTGTACGTCAAAGATCTAAAATATTTTCTTTCACTTCTTTTTTAGAGATCGGGTATATCGAACATCAATACTCATTTTTGTTATTGTTGTTGAGTTCGAGTATTGATATTAATATTGATAATCACATTATGTTTTTGTGTAGATCTAATCTTGTTCCGTCGAGTTGAGTTTATTATATCAAATGTCGATTGTTTGTTTCACTAACTCATCTTTGAACATATAACCTATTAATTGATTATTGAAATTATCATATGAAAGATTATATTTTTTTATCTTACATTGATTAATATTTTTCTAGCATTCTGCAACTCATCATTTATCTCATACTTTTTATTGATAAAATTTCTCCAATACTTCTAATTTTCATTCAGAATCCGAGCCTTCAGAGTCTGATCTTCAGAATCTGCATCTTAAAGCTACTCTTTAGATGTTCAATACCGTATCATAACTGACTTTAAATAATAATTTTAATCTTTTTTCCTGCATACTTGAACATATGTTAGCTTACCCAATTGTTTTTTAAATTATTTGTTATCATCAAAACCTTGTTAGAATTAATTTCGATCTTATATCTTTGTAGAAGATATATTTTAGATTTAATTTGTGTGTATAAATAGCCTAGTGGAGTAGGTTATTGTAATTCATGTTAAATCCTTATTTTTGAAGCTATCAATAAATATTCCTTTTGTCTCTTATCTTTCTTGTGCTCCAACAATTGGTATCTAGAGCTCCGGTTCAAAATCCACGGGAAATTCTGTGTAAATTGCATAAGGTAGAAGATGAAAGGAAACAGTGGCGATATTCATTCCAAGCTTCTAGTATTTGATGGCAAAAACTTGAATCGTTGGAAGATCCAGATGTGCGTGTTATTTGGTTCTCAAGATATGTTAGATCTTGTCTTTGATGGGTATAATTTGTTAGAAGTAGACAACAGAGGCCCAGAAGATAGCGCAGAAGGCGCTGAGGAAGAAAGATCAGAAAGCGTTGTCCTACATCCATCAATGTGTGGATGTGAATGTGTTAGAGAAGATTGTTGATTCTGAAACAACAAAGGCTGCATGGGACAAACTGGTCAGATGTTACGGTGGTGACGCATCAGTGAAGAAGGTGAAGCTTCAGTCTCTTAGAAAGCAATGTGAGAATCTCAACATGAAGGACAATAAGAAGGTTTCTGAATACATCTCTAGAGTGATTCTGATCACTAATGAGATTAAAGCTTGTGGATAAACTCTGTCTGAACAAGTAATTATTGAGAAGATCTTGAGATCTTTAACTTCTCACTTTGATTACATTGTTGTAGCAATTGAACATTCCAAAGATATGAGTACCATGAGAGTTGAAGAGCTGCAAAGTAGTCTAGAGGCGCGTGAGTTACGTATGACTGCGAGAACTTCTGAGAGGGAAGTAGAGGAGCAGACTATGAAAGTAACTTCAGGTAAGAAGCATCAGAAGCGGACTTGGTCATAAGCCAGGAAGAGAACTAATGTTGGTCAAAAGTCATAAACTTAAAATTTTGATAGAAAGAAGAATGTCCAAAAGGGAAAGGAGAAGTCTGACAAGAAGAATGTTCACTGTTACTGTTGTAAGAACTTTGGTCACTATGCCAGAGATTGCTGGTCCAACAAAGAAAGGAAGTCATAAGAAGCAAATATAGCAAGAGGAGAGTCTGATGATGAACCTGTGCTATGGTTGTCTTTTGAACTTGATGATCTGAATTCATCAGAATGGTGGTATATGGACACAAGATGTTCAAACCATCTTACTGGAAATAAGAAGTGGTAGTTTGATTTTGACTTTGGGAAGAGTACAAAGATCAGATGTGCTGATGATAAATACCTCAGTGCAGAAGGTATGGTTAATGTCAGAATCATTTTAAACAATGGGAAAGCAATAGTGATCCAGAATGTTTGGTATGTACCTGGCATGAAAAGCAATCTGATGAGTGTGAGACAACTAGTTGAGAAAGGTTTTTCAGTTACCATGAAGGACAATCTTCTGAAGCTATATGATTGTAATCAGAAGTTGATTATGGAGTCAGAACAGGGAAGGAACAAAAGATTCAAGGTGAATGTTAGAACTGCATACTCTAAATGTCTTAATGCAACAAGTGTTGTCAAGGAGAGCGAGTTGTGGCACAAAAGATTTGGTCATCTGAATTTCAGAAGTTTAGGGCATCTGAAATCAAAGAATCTGGTATATAAAATTCGTACAATCAAGAAGCCTGGAAAGTCATGCAAGGTGTGCATGGAAGGGAATCAACCAAGATTACCCTTTGCATCAGAATCTGATGAGGAACTGTAGCGGTAGAAATGTTCAAGGTTAAGCCATTGGATTGACTAGATTTTATACAAATCAAAATAAAAAACGCCACCGCGCTTTATTGTTTCCAAAGGAATGGGAAAAGAGCGAATAACCCAAAAAGAGGGGGAAAGATTCAAGGTAAGGGGGTTGGTTATGCAAAGGGAAGGTATTAGCACCCTAAACATCTACGGTACTCCACAGGAGCCTCCTTGTAAAATCTGTATATTTTGGATATATAAAAAATTTTGTATAAAAATGGATGGTGCGGGTGAGAAAAGAAATATATTTATTTTATAATTTTTTCACCCGCCGCAGTTGCGACCCTTTAGTGCCCACGTACCACCTTTTCGTGCAATAGGGGATCAGGGTACACGTAGTTCCTCTTTTAAAAATTTGAAACACAAATGCGTTGGTTAATTTTATAAGATGAAACATCGTCGTTATTTTCCGTGTGGAAAACATACTTACTACCCACAATCATGAGAAAGGAGAATTTGCATCATCTCAAAGTGGAGGATATGGCTTGGATTTCAAAATCAACAATGCCTCACTCAACACCCAAGTGGAAAATATCTCTCTTCACTACATATTTTAGAAGTATAGTTGTTTGCATCACTACAAGGATTGACAAGAGTTCCATCTTTTGATAAAAGTTTAAAGATAAAAAAGCCAAAATGGAAAGATGGTTTGAAATGAGATTGATTGACTTTTAGTCTTCTCACAAAAAAATGTCAAGGTATTATGAAGTTGATTGGGGTTTGTTTATGAAAATGTTTTGAAAATACATGGGCATAAGTCCAAGTTTATTAGGAAAGTGGTTCAAGTTTAGAATCAAGAAGAGTTTTCAAAAGGGGGGAGAAGATTTTTGAAATTAAAGAAGATGGGAGGAGAAGAAGGGACTATTTTAAAGCATAAAATAAAAGCTAGGGATGAGAACCATCTAACCAATAATAAGCCAATACTTGACATTATGAGCCAAGATAGAACTCCCATTCCTTGGATTTAAAACCAATCAAGCAAAGAAATATTAGACCTCTTGAGAGAACCAAACTTCATGTGTGTTAAGTCTTCATAAAAATTGGGCAGAGTAACGGCTGTATACGGGTGAATTCCAGATTACAAACAAAGGGTGTAATCACAAAAACCTGCACACAAAAAGAAAACAAGCAACCTAATGTCTTGAGGTAAACCTCAAGAACTCCAGATAAAATAATCATATAAGATCACAAGGTCTCCAAGATAGGCCAAGGTTTATAATCTTAAGTCTAAGAAAATTCTCATGCTCCATCATGTCAAGGATAGTAACCAAATAGTCCAAGTTTCATTAAAGATTCTTTAAGGTTTATGTTGATTATGAAGTGTCTTAAGAAAGGAAAAGAAAAGCTCATGTGAGCAAAGTAAAAATGGCTAGAAAATAAATGCTCAAATGTGCAAAGATGAAAATGGCATCAAATGTAAATGCTAAAAGTAAATGGTACATAAAGCATAAAAATAATAAAAGCATAAGGTAAAACAAGTTAATAGTTAATGGTTAGTTGGATGACCATCTTGAAGCTTGCATTTGGAACTCATTAGAGGATTGGTATAACCAAAGCCTCCACACAACAAGTTGCATTTGCTTTTTGTCAAGTATTCCATCTATTTGGAATTTTCATAAGTACCATTTAATGATCAACGATGTTTAAGTGATCCGCGTTGACCAAAGGTGTTGTAGATCCATTAGAGGATTGGTAGAACCAAAGCCTCCACACAATGAATCTCAAGGTTATTGGATCAAAGAGATCAAATTAACATACTTGGGCTTGCAATCCTAAGTTTGGGCCACGAGTAATCATTTATTTGAATCGAGACAAAATTTAGCGCTATTTTAAGCAATCGTAAGTGGACTTATATAGAAGTCGCACCTATTTTGAGGCCGGTCAATAGCAATCTATGTACCATTTATTTTGAGACATGATATAGAGATCATGCTCCAATAACATTTAGTGCAATAAGAAAGGGATGTGATGAAGAGGGATGGAGAAAAAAATATATAAACCACATTTGAATTAAATTTTAATCTCACTATTATTAAAATCATTCATCCATTTTTCTAGAGTTAAACTCAACACCATGGATCCAATGATGTTAATAAAGTTCATAATCCAAAATCTAACCGAAGATCAGCCAGAAAATAATCACAAAATAATATCACATTTAATATGCACAAAAAAAGATTTTAAGAATATTTTAAAAAAAGAAAATAATGAGAAAAATATCAACTATGTTCAAATTAATCAAGAAATGAAAAGTAAGACCATAGAAAAATCAGAAAAAGGGCCAAGTAATTTTACAATTTTTTTGGTAATTTTTTTAAAGTCAGAAACAAAAATAAAATAAGGTCACCAATATTTGTCAGAATATCATTGGATCATCCCATAATTTTTTCAGAATTTAAAAATACATAAAAGTATTTTTAAACATTTAAAACAAATCAAATAAGTGTAAAATTTATAAAAAATACCAAAATACAAAATTAAATTTTGAAAAAATAAAAATCAGAAAGAGAATAATCAAAAATATTTTTCATAATTTTATCAGATTTTTTGGACTAAAATTGAATTTTCTATAATTTTTTTAAAATTTAAAACAATTAAAATATAAAAATCAGAAAAAAGAAAATAAAAGTATAATATGTGGACCATTGGATTTACTATTGATTTTGCATTTTATTTTTTTAGAAATTTTTTTAATTATGGCAGTTTAAACCACCATAATTTCCCTTATTTTGTAAAAAAATAGTGAAACTTGGGGTGGAAGAATGATTTACACACAAAAATCTGTAAATTTATATTAAGCATGTTATGGTGGTTTGCGTAACACCCTAACTTATCTGATTTTAATTGAATTTATATTAGTTTGTATTATTTAATTTAATTATATATTAGAAATATTAAGAAAATTAGAGATATTATAGAGTTGGAAGAAATAAAATTTTATTTAAATTAGAGAGAAAGAGGTGTTTGTAGTAAAGAGCTTACGGTGTGGTGAGATTTAGTCAGAATAATAGAATTTTTATTTTAATTGAGATAATTGAGTTATTAGGATAATTAAATTATTATTATTTTAATTAATTTAGACGAATTCAAAAAGGAATTACAGTGTTGATCTTATATTAGAAAAATTATTGGTTCAGAGATGAACCTTGTTGAGTATGAGATACGAATATTATTTATTGTTACATATGAGTTATGAATGTTATTTGTTCTTGAATATGAGTTTTGAATGTTATTGTCATGCATTCATGTATATCTAAGATAGGAAGGACTTCGGTCCGACAATGTCACGGTTCTTAGAGGAACCAATGACGGTCTCAAGTTCATAGAGGAACACGGTTTAGAGAGGAACCAAAGACACAGATAATTCAGTAACATAACTCTGACATTCAAAAAATTTGTACCACATGCATGTTAGAGGAGGAATATATTGCATTATACAGTTGCATTGTGATTGTTGTTATCCTTGTAAATTATTGTGTGAGAATGATAATTGATTTATTGTATTTGAAAATAATCCTTGTTTTTTTATACACCGATAAAATCTTTGGAGTTATTCTCACTCTCTTTTTGTTGTTGTGTTGTTCTTTATGATAATATTATAGATACTCAGGTAGAGGAACACTAGATGCTGCTTGCTTGAAGGAATGACGTAAATGTTGACTTCTTTATATTTATTGTTGAGTTTAATTTTCTGCAGTGTTACTCTGATAGTGTAACATCATGACAAGTTTAGTTATTTGTTATTTTATGAGAATTGTGGATTTTATTTATTTATATTAAGACGTTTTCAGTTGAGATAAAATGACTTGAATCTAGCTGCGTTGTTATAAGTTTATTTTAAGAGCATGTTTATTTAAAAGAATTGTGTGACACTCTTATTGTTTGAATATAAAATTTGTATGTTTTATTTAAATAAGAATTTTCGAAATTTATGGTGTTACGGTTTGTGCAGAAGTTAATATAAAACCATCTGTCATATTAATACTTTTTTAACTGTGACAATTAACTAATGTTTTTTTTAGTTTCTTAGAAATAATGCCAAGAGCGTCATTAAGTTTCTGTGTTATTATAATTTATATAAAATTTTGGGTTAAATGTGATTTTTGTCCTCCTATATATCTTATATTTAATTTTTAGTCATTTCATTTTTTTTTTTAAATAATGATCTTTGTAAAAATTTTAATTTTAATTTTTACTCTCTCCTATTAAAATCCTTGCTAAAATTATTGTTAATTCAGTCGGTAAGTAAAAAATCATCGTTAAAATCGTCGCTAATTTCATTGTTAAGTTATAAAATCGTTGTTAAATTGCGTGAGAGGCCAAAAATTAAAATTAACATTTTTAGAAGGATCACTCTTAAAAAGAAATTTCTGAAAGAATTAAAATTAAATATAAAATATTTAGGAGAATAAAAAATATATTTAACCCTAAAATTTTTTATTTAAATATATAATTATTCAATGTGCAAACTATTACCTTGAAGTGATTAAGGATATGTTGTTCAATATGGTTAGGGTCAACGTGGGTGAACTCCCCTTCCCTACTTATTATTATTTTTGTATTTAAGCATTTGATTAGGCCATTATGTGGAAGTATGGAATATTTTTGTTCAATTTGTTTTGAATGTTGAGAGCATTGTGTAGGTTAATTTCAACTTGTATTCCTTGCTTGTGTATGTCTTCATTGATATCGGAGTAATTAATTAATTGTTGGATGAACTTTCCTTCCTCTATGGTTTGAGCAACTTCTCTATCAATATTATCAAATAGGGCTTTGTTCTAGTGCTGTAGAGTTCCTTTTAGCCTTTCCAGTTTATGATAAATTTTGCTCTTAGGATTATCTATGTATAGTAAGTTTCAATTTGTAGCTATGATTTTGATACAATCCTCATGGTCAAACCAAAGTCTAAATTTTTTTAAAGAATAATGGTAAAAAGGACCGAAGTTTAATAGTCAATCCTCATGGTCAAACCAAAGTTTAAAATTTTAGATACAATCCTCTTGGTTAAACAAAAGTTTTTTTATTATTATTATTATTATTATTATTATTATTATTATTATTATTATTATTATTATTATTATTATTATCATTATTATCATCATTATTATCATCATTATTATCATTTTATTATTATTATTATTATTATTATTATTATTATTATTATTATTATTATTCATTTTTTTTCAATCTTATCAATGGAGTTTATCACAGTTAATCGTAATTTTTAATTATTTTTTAATATATTAGAATTAATTCTATTTAAGTGAATTCAAAAGAAAATTTTAATTGTTATTGTATACTAGTAATAAACCCGTGCTATCGCACGAGTCTCGTCTGGATTCACATTACATTTATAGATTATTAAATTATTAATTATGTTACCATGTTTTCAGTTGAGTATATGTCTCATGTAAACTATGTTGGCATTTAACTCGATATTTGTAGCAAGCGTCGGTCCTATCAACAAATCACGTCTGCATGAACAAATAGGAAAAATTATATACTTCTTGAAATACATGGAAAATGTACATACTATATATTTTAATTCAAAATAGATTTTTAATTTGAATCGTAAAGAATAAGATATAAAGTTTACCAACTATCAATGTGCTTGAAAAACTTCCTTGTACACAACATTAGTAGTAGTAGAACACGGTACATTCTCCTTGTCATGAATTAGGATTTTTAGCCCACTTTTGCTCTTAACTCTTGAAATTGCAACATATAATTGACCATGACTAAACGGAAGGATTGGATTCCATATAAGGTGGCTGCGAATCTGTGCGTAAAGCAGAAGGAATTAGTACATTACCATCGAGAACTTACAATATACATTGTGAATACCTTCTTAACTCAAACAAATGCGGTGAGCCTGGCGGCGGCGGCGCGGATCTGCATGCAAAGCGCAAGGATTGGAGTTCGTGTAAGATGATTGCGGATCTGTGCGTAAAGCTTAATGAATTAGTACAGTACCATCGAGAACTTACGATATACATTGTGAATACCTTCTTAACTCAAACAAATGCGGTGAGCATGGCGGCGTCGCCGCGGATCTTCAGGAAAAGCGGAAGGATTGGAGTCCATATAAGGTGGTTGCGGATCTGTGTGTAAAGCAGAAGGAATTAGTACAGTACCATCGAGAACCTACGATATACATTGCGAATACCTTCTTAACTCAAGCAATTGCAATGAGCGTGGCGGCGTCGCCGCGGATCTGCATGCAAAGCGGAGGATTGGAGTACGTGTAAGATGGCGGCGGGTCTGTGCACAACTCAGATGGAATAAGAGCAGTGGTTTTGTTTTCATATGTCCTTAGGCGTTTTTGTAATTTTGTTTTAAGGAGAGCGGGCTCGTTCAATGGTTTTGATTTTAGATATATAACTATTAAAAAATCCGTGGTATCATATGGGTCTTGTCCGAATTACATATAATATAGAACTAACTTTGAATTGTAATAGATCATTCTTATATATTATTCAAATTTAAAATATTAAAATGATTTAACCAAAGTTCAATCAATTAGAGAAAAAAATTAGTGTATCAAATTAATTTGCTTTCCATCGATAACATTAATGATAACAATATCGCATTTGAACTTTAGATATGAAGCAACCTGCTTTCCATTGATGTTTTTAACTCATTAGTCTGCATGATAATTTGTGCAAAAATCAGACACCAAATATGCAAATAATTTATAAACAAAAACATTTGTATTGTCGTATACTTACCCATTAACAAAGCAATTGAAAAACTTCATTGTATACAACATTTGTAGTGATAGAAGATGATACATTCTCATTATCATTTATTAAGATTTTAAGACAACTTTTGCTTGTAACTCTTGAAATGGCTACACACAATTGTCCATTACTAACAATTGTCCATTACTAAAAACAGGAGTAGGCAAATACAATCCAACGATATCAAGTGATTGGCCTTGAGATTTATTAATTGTCATTGCGTTAGAGACAATAATTGGGAATTTTCTCCTAATCAACTTAAATGGTCACAGTGACTCAAAATGTGACATAGACATTCGAGGGATGTAAAAGATGTTATCTATGTTCTTTACAGGCATGACTAATAAATATAGACTAATAATATGCACTTGTTTTTTAAGTATTAATATGTATTTATAATAAATCATACCGACTATTCACTAACTTCAATTATATAAGATTTAAAAGATGAATATTAAAATTAACAATCTATAATCAGTATCTCATAGATGCGTTCTCATCTACCCGTGAATTAAGATGATTTAACAAACTCAGTTGAATCCAAATGAATTAGTTCTAAAAATTTATTAAATCTATTTTAGATATCAACCCATTTTTCCAAACCTAAAATATATGACAACTCCCGTCAAATTTATACTTTTATATTATATGTGCTCACATCTACGTGAGTTAACGAACTTCAGTTGAATCCAAATAAATTAATTTTAAAAATTTATTAAACATATTTTATATATTAATCCATTTTTTCAAATTAAAAATGTATGACATCTCCCGTCAAATTTCAGTTTTAAAACTTTTATATTATATCATATTTACATATTTTTTTACAACCTATAATTTATAACAGTTTCCCGTTAAATTACAATTATTTTTAAAAAGAACATAAAAAATAAATAAAATTTATAGATAAAACTATTGTATATTATTTTCTATATTTATTTAATGAATGAAATTTATTTTAGATGAATTTATTTTCTAATTTGTATTTAAAAATATAACTTAATTGTCATTTAAAACAGTACATTCAATTCTTTAACTTCAATTATCTGGTATGTCATAGATACATTTATTCTACCCGTGAATTTATTTCATGTACTCAGTTGGTTAATATTAATATAATTACAATATATAATCATTTATCAAATTTGAATTTCTCATTTATAAAAATAATTTTAAATTATTCTCGTTTATAAAAATGAACGCGTGTGTCTATTTATAAAAATATATGAAACTTATACTCTTTTATAAATATAATTGTATCAATACTTGAATTTTTCCGGTTTATAAAAATATTTATAATTTATTCATGTTTATAAAAATTATTATAATTTATTTTTGGTTTGTAAAATTAATTATATTAATATGTAGACTTTTTCTCGTTTATAAGTGTCTTTAACCCGTGTGACAATTTATAAAAACATTTTAACTTATTCATGTTAAAAACAATTACATCAATATTTGAATTTTGTTCGTTTATAAAAATATTTGTAAGTTATTTAAGTTTAAAAAAATAATTATAAAAATAAATATTTACCATATCATCTTAAATTTATTTATTCAATTGTGATAAATATGTGTCTCTTAGTTAATTACATTTATAAATAAATATCGTATATTAGTGATATATATATTAAATTTATTATCTTAATGTCTAACTAATTAAAATGAATTTATTATTGTCAATAAAAAATTATAGTATTAAATAATAATATAATATTATTATTATATACGGGAAAAAGAATAAATTAAATTTAAGAATATCGGAAAATTTATTATAATATTAAATAATAATTTAACATTTATTATTACAATGAATCATATATAACATTTTAAAATTATGTATTTATTTCTTATGTTTTATTATATTCGATTTGTAATAAATATTTTTCAGTTTATTGCGAATTTTCAATAATTAAATATTAATGATATTATATAAAGTTAATTTCATGAAATAAATTTATTTAATAAAGTGTTATATAAATATTTAATATATTATATTATACCATTAATTTATATAAAATAATATTAACTTATTCCTGTTTATAAAATTATTGTAACTTTTTTCCGGTTTATAAGCATGTTGAATTCGTGTGTCCATTATTAAAATATATGTAATTTACTATTATTGATATAAATAATTTTATAAATAGTTTAATTTATTACATTTACAAAATTATTTGTAATTTATTCACCTTTATAAAATTAATTATAAATTATTTAATTTATTAAAATGATTGTATCAATAATTTTTTATTTTATCATAAATTTTTATGATTATCATTTATCATTAAATTTTCATGATTACCATTTAATATTTTTTTTATCATGATTACAACTATAAAGTTAATTTGAAAAGATTATGATATATTTTAGTTATTTCATAAACTTAAAAAAATTATCAAATCTCAATTGATTTTGTTTTGTTTTATTAACCTTTTTACAGAAATTGAAATAATTTATTTTAGGTCAAATAAGAATCTAAATAATTACAAAATAATATTTATTCTTACATTTATAGAATGATAAATTAAATATTTAAGATAAACATAAGAGTTCTTATTTATTTTATCTTTTATATATTTATAATATACTTTTTTTGTTAATTTTATTAACAATATATTTATAGTTAACAATACATCCTTTAAACTACATTATTTTTTTCAAGAATATAAATGTAACCTTTCAAAAAATATACACAAATATATTTAGAAGTCGGTAGAAAATTTTATTGGTTAAATTATAATTCCATTCAAAATTTATTGATCATAAATTTTTGAAATCAAATCATGCATAAAAATAAAATGTATTAATGTGACCATTCAAAATATTTTCTATATATAATAAAAATAAATAATATTAATACCTCCATTCAAAAGATATATTTGTAAAGTTTTGATTTAATTTTTTTCATATCTTTATATATTTTAATGTATATAATATTCCTACAATATGAAACAGTATCAAACCTATAATATTAAAAGAGAATTCAAATTTTATTGATCATAATCTTTTATGGAATCAAATCATATATAAAAATTAAATATATTTATGTCACCATTCAAAATAATTTCCATATAAGTATAATAAAAATAAATGATAATAACGTCTCATTCAAAAGATATATTAGTAAAGTATATATTGGTAAAGTAACAAATTAAATGGTACTCCAATATTTGATTAAAAAATTGTAATATTTGTTTTTAATATTGTAATATTTGTTGGGCATGATAAAAAGCCACGCCATAAACTTTTCATGGGAGAAGGCCGGTGACAGCCCTGTCCATCATTGCACTGTCCATCATTGGACACAGTGAGTTTAGGAAGATCATTATTAAACCTGTTTTCACATGACAAAATCAAATCGCAATCAACATAATTTCACCGTTATTCAATTTGTTAGATTGGTCCCCTACTGATTCAAGTGTGAAATCAATTATCAGCCTCCATATCCATACATATTCCAAAACAAAACCGATTAAATCAAGAAAATAAATACAAAAATCTCAATTAGATACAAATAAATATAATAGTAAGCAAAATAAACAACAAAATTGATGAGAATATACTGCCTTCTTTTATCAAACTTCTTTTATCAAAGATGTGATAGGAGAAATTGAAATTTAAATAGATCAATAATAAATTGAAAGAGGAAGCAAAAGAAATATTTGGAGAATCAATCGTAAATATATATGTGTGAGCTTTGTATTCACCAAGACTAAACAAATAAAAAAAGCCAAAACTCAACCTCATATTTTAATTAAAAAAATTAAAAAAATTGAGAAATAAAATCTGAATAAAAAAAACATACCTAACAGCAAAAAAAATAAACAATATCAAGGTTGTGTTGTTCGTCACATGCAAGCTCAAAAATCCCCTTCTGCAACTCTCAAAGCTAAAGATAAAGATATCTCATTTTAGGTGTCAAGTTAAGCTTTTTTTTTGGAAAAGGAGAAATAGTAAGACAACCCTGAAAACGAAAAGAATACGACATAAAATATGATATTCCGAACTACATTTCAGTTTCAACTTTCAATCACTCACCTTCGTCACTTACATATGTATGAATCAAATTAACGTTAAAAATTACATTTGAAGGAAATTGTTTTATAGATCTATAACGGGTGTTGTTGGTTATTGATGTTGTTGAGATTCAGAGGTCTTGGTTGCGACCACCATTCTTACGCTTGAACGTCTGAAACAAATAAATTAACAGGTTAGGATGAGAATATTAGATGGTTGAGATTACAATGAAACGAAATTGGCAGCAACAAAGAGAGAAGAATGAAAAGAGATGGAGCGGCGCAGGAAGAAGATGAAATTAGGTAAGAAGATGAAATTAGGTTTTCTGATTTGTGTTTTAATAGAGTTGGGTGAATGAGTTATTTGTTGCATCTTGGGAAAAATGATTTCTTTGGTTGTATAGATTTACCGTTTCAAGAACTCAACATTTATGATGGTTGTTCATCTTGTGGTGCCAATTTAAATCTTGCAACAAATTAATAAATCAAATAAATAAAAAATAGTGTAAAATTATGATAGATTGACATGTCAGCAAAATTAAATGCCAAATGAATATGTTAACAGCATAGTTTTGATTAGTCTATTATACCCTTGGAATAAGAAAAGTTATAACATCTAATCAAAAGGTTAGACTTGGAATTTCCAGGTACTTTACTTTTAATAGATTGATAATAGATAGATACTCCCTCCGGTCTCATTTATAAGAAAAAATTAACTTTTAGATACATTAAATAAGTAATGTATTTGGACAATATATTGTCCAAATACATTACTTATTCAATGTATATAAAAAATTAATTTTTTCTTATAAATGAGACCGGAGGGAGTAATAGATTATAGTAGGGAATTAAAGAAAAGATCATGATATGATATAAATTAAGACAATATATTATGTAAGGAAATATTATAAATTATAATATATTTCAAATTTCAAAGATCACGTATATTCTAAAATTTGCAATTGTATTATTATAAAAATATTAATGTATTCTTATTATTAGAAATTACTTTGTATATTATTTACTTATTATTTTGTTTTCAAAAAAACTAAATATCTTATTTCCAATCATTTAAAATAAAAATATATTTCTGGAGTTTTCTATCATATCTCCTTTGTTTACTATTAACCTATAAATAAGTAGTTTTCCATCAATTGATACAACAACAAAAACATACATTTTGGTGTAACCGTTCAAAGAAATTTGATAAATAAACTTTGTCTAATGGCTAACTGCATCTCAAACTTAAACTCTCTATATATCTTTGTCATTTTGGTTTCATTTATTGAATGTAAGTTTCTCCATCACTGAATATTAGTTTATCTATTAGTTAAGGTCCTCTCCGACTTTAAAGATCAGTCTATGTAGTTGCGTGTACATAATATCCAATTTATATCGAAAAAAACTTGAGAATCTCTAACTAATATTTGTTTCATTATTTCATAGTGCAATCAACACAAGTAGGAGCTTCATGTTCAAAAATTATGGGGAGATGTTCTTCTCAAGATTGTGCTGCACAATGTAGAAATTATCCAGGTACTGATGGGGGCTCCTATTACTGTAATTACTTTGGCTTTTGCACTTGTGTTTTTGATAAGGCGCCTCCTAAAGTTGATGGAGAACGCCCTTGCAGTATGGTGCTACAACTTTGCGATGCTACGTGTGATTCAAATTGCTGCAAATCAAAGTGTGCGACAATAAACAAAAACTATGTTAATCCTTCTGGGGATTGTATTCAAACTTTTGGATATCCATATTGCATTTGTTCCTATGACGAATGAATTGATAATTGTCAATTTAAATAAATATGGTATTAAAAATTTATTTGGACCACTATCAATTGAATTCCTTCTTATGCAACAAATATTGTAATAAAATGTGTTGATTATTATACATTGAATTGCATTTCAAATTCAGTCCTAATACCTGCACGTAGAAAAAAGTTTATTTATTTATTTATTATTTTTATATAAATATAATGTAAAAAATAAAAAACATTCTTTTCTTCCCATCATTTTTAAATATTTCTGAGTAAAAATTTAAAAAAGGCATTGGGTATTAATTTTGTATCTAATTGTATAATTTTACTAATTTATATAGATTCTAGTGTTTTAAATGAAATATATATATATATATATATATATATATATATATATATATATATATATATATATATATATATATATATATATATATATATATATATATATATATATATATATATATATATATATATATATATATATATATATATATATATATATATATATATATATATATATATATATATATATATATATATATATATATATATATATATATATATATATATATATATATATATATATTACAAAATGGCATTAGTTTACTAGAACAATAAAAAAAATCAGTAAACAAAATTTGAGAAAAACACAAGAGATCCGCTAGACCCAACACCAAGGAAAAAAGTCACAAAACAAAGAACCATCGGAAAGAGAAAGTTAAGGGGATGTAAATTCAACCACATTCAAGAATAGATTAAGGGCAATTGATCACTCAATGTACTCCTAAAATTGTAGGTGCCATAGTGGATCGCTTTATCAGTTAAGCAAAGAAAAATTAGATGTCGGAGCATGAGGTTAAACTCAATCCCAAATCAAGTCAACAATTAAGTTCATCTAATGATTGGACTTTCTCACCTGACAAAAAATAACTTTATTCTGCATTTTTCAAATAATATAACCATAGAATTTAAAATTGAAAGTAGGCAAAAGAAAGACTTTCAATTTCAAATGCAGTGAATGGGTATACTTTATATGAATAGACTTAAACTTCTCTAAGCACATCGCACACCCCATTCCATTGATGACAAAACTGATCTAGCGTCTTGCCAGATTTTGTCTAGGTAGTGTCATACTCTGAAGGAGCTTCTAAGAGAAATACTATTAGAAAAAATAGTTTTTATGACAACTATTTCACCTGACATATCGTAAAATCGAGGTATATATCTTACATGCACCATGATTTTTTCTTAAAAAATATATACTATATTATGTTTGTTTTTCCTGAAAACTGGGGTTAAATTAATTTAGTGTACGCATTTCAAATCCCTTTATCTTCATATTATGTTTCCATGTCATTAAAAATGGTTCCTTATTGAATATTTTATTTTTTTATCTAAAAATAAACTAATTTTTACCTCGATTTTGTTCCCTAACCGAGGTGAAATTATTTTCCTGATGTATAAAGCTTTAGCCTGTAGCATTCAATTTCACATTTCTAAACCCTAACGAATAGCCCTGAACAAGAGAGCCAACTAGATATCCAGAAATAATGAGGGTCGTAAACACATATAGTCTTCAATACGATTATGATGTACGTCAAAGATCCAAAATATTTTCTTTCACTTCTTTATCAGAGATCGGTTATATCGAACATCAATACTCATTTTTGTTGTTGTTGTTGAGTTTGAGTATTAATATTAATATTGATAATCACATTATGTTTTTTGGGTAGATCTCATCTTGTTCCGTCGAGTTAACTTTATTATATCAAATGTCGATTGTTTGTTTCACTAACTCATCTTTGAACATATAACCTATTAAATTCATTATTGAAATAATCATATGAAAAATTATGTTGTTTTTGAAACATATCTTACATTGATTAATATTTTTCTAGCATTCTGCAACTCATCATTTATCTCATACTTTTTATTGTTAAAATTTCTCCAATACTTCTAATTTTCATTCTGAATCTGAGTCTTCAGAGTATGATCTTCACAATCTGCATCTTAAAGCTACTCTTTAGATGTTCAATACCGTGTCATAACTGACTTTAAATAATAATTTCAATCTTTGTTCCTGCATACTTGAACATATGTTAGTTTACCCAATTGTTTTTTAAAATATTTGTTATCATCAAAACCTTGTTAGAATTAATTTAGATTTTATAATAAATTAGATATTAATTTATATTTAGGAATATCTTTTAGATTGTTTATATCTTTGTTAGAAGATATATATCTCAGATCTTCTTATATCTTTGTAAAAGATATATTTTAGATTTAATTTGTGTGTATAAATAGCCTAGTGGAGTAGGTTATTGTAATTCATTGTAAATCCTTATTTTTGAAGCTATCAGTAAATATTCCTTTTGTATTTTATCTTTTTTGTGCTCCAACAATTGGTATCTAGAGCTCCGGTTTGAAATCCACGGGAAATTCTGCGTAAATTGCATAAGGTAGAAGATGAAAGGAAACAATGGCGATATTCATTCCAAGCTTCTAGTATTTGATGGCAAAAACTGGAATCGTTGGAAGATCCAGATGCGCCTGTTATTTGGTTCTCAAGATGTGTTAGATCTTGTCACTGATGGGTATAATCTGTTAGAAGCAGACAACAGAGGCCCAGAAGATAGCGCATAAGGCGCTGAGGAAGATAGATCAGAAAGCGTTGTTCTACATCCATCAATGTATGGATGTGAATGTGTTTGAGAAGATTGTTGATTCTGAAACAGCAAAGGCTGCATGGGACACACTGGTCAGATTGTTACGGTGGTGATGCATCAGTGAAGAAGGTGAAGCTTCTGTCTCTCAGAAAGCAATATGAGACTCTCAACATGAAGGACAATGAGAAGGTTTCTTAATACATCTCTAGAGTGATTCTGATCACTAATGAGATGAAAGCTTGTGGAGAAACTCTGTCAGAAGAAGTAATTATTGAGAAGATATTGAGATCTTTAACTTCTAAGTTTGATTACATTGTTGTAGCAATTGAAAATTCCAAATATCTGAGCACCATGAGAGTTGAAGAGCTGCAAAGTAGTCTAGAGGCGCATGAGTTACGTATGACTGCGAGAACTTCTGAGAGGGAAGTAGAGGAGCAGACTCTGAAAGTAACTTCTGGTAAGAAGCATCAGAAGTGGACTTGGTCATAAGCCATGAAGAGAACTAATGGTGGTCAAAAGTCAGAAACTTAAAATTTTGATAGGCAGAAGAATGTCCAAAAGGGAAAGGAGAAGTCTGACAAGAAGAATGTTCATTGTTACTGTTGTAAGAACTTTGGTCACTATGCCAGAGATTGCTGGTCCAACAAAGAAAGGAAGTCATAAGAAGCAAATATAGCAAGAGGAGAGTCTGATGATGAACCCGTGCTATGGTTGTCTTTTGAACCTGATGATCTGAATTCATCAGAATGGTGGTATATGGACACAAGATGTTCAAACCATCTTACTGGAAATAAGAAGTGGTTGTTTGATTTTGACTTTGGGAAGAGTACAAAGATCAGATGTGCTGATGATAAATACCTCAGTGCAGAAGGTATGGGAAATGTCATAATCATTTTAAACAATGGGAAAGCAATAGTGATCCAGAATGTTTGGTATGTACCTGGCATGAAAAGCAATCTGATGAGTGTGAGACAACTGGTTGAGAAAGGTTTTTCAGTTACCATGAAGGACAATCTTCTGAAGCTGTATGATTGTAATCAGAAGTTGATTATGGAGTCAGAACAGGGAAGGAACAAAACATTCAAGGTGAATGTTAGAACTGCATACTCTGAATGTCTTAATGCAACAAGTGTTGTCAAGGAGAGCGAGTTGTGGCACAAAAGATTTGGTCATCTGAATTTCAGAAGTTTAGGGCATCTGAAATCAAAGAATCTGGTATATAGAATTCGTACAATCAAGAAGCCTGCAAAGTCATGCAAGGTGTGCATGGAAGGGAATCAACCAAGATTACCCTTTGCATCAGAATCTGATGAGGAACTGTAGCGGTAGAAATGTTCAAGATTAAGCCATTGGATTGACTAGACTTTATACAAATCAAAATAAAAATCTCCACCGCGCTTTATTGTTTCCAAAGGAATGGGAAAAAAGTGAATAACCTAAAAAGAGGGGGAAAGATTCAAGGTAAGGGGGTTGGTTATGCAAAGGGAAGGTATTAGCACCCTAAACATCTACGGTACTCCACAGGAGCCTCCTTGTAAAATCTGTATATTTTGGATATATAAAAAATGTTGTATAAAAATGGATGGTGCAGGTGAGAAAAGAAATATATTTATTTTATAATTTTTTCACCCGCCGCGGTTGCGACCCTTTAGTGCCCACGTACCACCTTTTCGTGCAATAGGGGATCAGGGTACACGTAGTTCCTCTTTTAAAAATTTGAAACACAAATGCGTTGGTTAATTTTATAAGATGAAACATCATCGTCATTGTCCGTGTGGAAAACATACTTACTACCCACAATCATGAGAAAGGAGAATTTGCATCATCTCAAAGTGGAGGATATGGCTTGGATTTCAAACTCAACAATGTCTCACTCAACACCCAAGTGGAAAATATCTCTCTTCACTACATATTGTAGAAGTATAGTTGTTTGCATCACTACAAGGATTGACAAGAGTTCCATCGTTTGATAAAAGTTTAAAGATAAAAAAGCCAAAATGGAAAGATGGTTTGAAATGAGATTGATTGACTTTTAGTATTCTCACAAAAAAATGTCAAGGTATTATGAAGTTGATTGGGGTTTGTTTATGAAAATGTTTTGAAAATACATGGGCATAAGTCCAAGTTTATTATGAAAGTGGTTCAAGTTTAGAATCAAGAAGAGTTTTCAAAAGGGGGGAGAAGATTTTTGAAATTAAAGAAGATGGGAGGAGAAGAAGGGACTATTTTAAAGCATAAAATAAAAGCTAGGGATGATAACCATCTAACCAATAATAAGCCAATACTTGACATTATGAGCCAAGATAGAACTCCAATTCCTTGGATTTAAAACCAATCAAGCAGAGAAATACTAGACCTCTTGAGAGAACCAAACTTCATGTGTGTTAAGTCTTCATAAAAATTGGGCAGAGTAACGGCTGTATACAGGTGAATTCCAGATTACAAACAAAGGGTGTAATCACAAAAACCTACACACAAAAAGAAAACAAGCAACCTAATGTGTTGAGGTAAACCTCAAGAACTCCAGACAAAATAATCATATAAGATCACAAAGTCTCCAAGATAGGCCAAGGTTTATAATCTTAAGTCCAAGAAAATTCCCATGCTCCATGATGTCAAGGATAGTAACTAAATAGTCCATGTGCCATTAAAGATTCTTTAGGGTTTATGTTGATTATGAAGTGTCTTAAGAAAGGAAAATAAAAGCTCATGTGAGCAAAGTAAAAATGGCTAGAAAATAAATGCTCAAATGTGCAAAGATGAAAATGGCATCAAATGTAAATGCTAAAAGTAAATGGTACATAAAGCATAAAAAGAATAAAAGCATAAGGTAAAACAAGTTAATAGTTAATCGTTAGTTGGATGACCATCTTGAAGCTTGCATTTGGAACTCATTAGAGGATTGGTATAACAAAAGCCTCCACACAACAAGTTGCATTTGCTTTTTGTCAAGTATATCATCTATTTGGAATTTTCATAAGTATCATTTAATGATCAACGATGTTTAAGTGATCCGTGTTGACCAAAGGTGTTGTAGATCCATTAGAGGATTGGTAGAACCAAAGCCTCCACATAATGAATCTCAAGGTTATTGGATCAAAGAGATCAAATTAACATACTTGGGCTTGCAATCATAAGTTTGGGCCACGAGTAATCATTTATTTGAATCGAGACAAAATTTAGCGCTATTTTAAGCAATCGTAAGTGGACTTATATAGAAGTCGCACCTATTTTGAGGTCGGTCAATAGCAATCTATGTACCATTTGTTTTGAGACATGATATAGAGATCATGCTCCAATAACATTTAGTGCAATAAGAAAGGGATGTGATGAAGAGGGATGGAGAAAAAAATATATAAACCACATTTGAATTAAATTTTAATCTCACTATTATTAAAATCATTCATCCATTTTTGTAGAGTTAAACTCAACACCATGGATCCAATGATGTTAATAAAGTTCATAATCCAAAATCTAACCGAAGATCAGCCAGAAAATAATCACAAAATAATATCACATTTAATATGCACAAAAAAAGATTTTAAGAATATTTTAAAAAAAGAAAATAATGAGAAAAATATCAACTATGTTCAAATTAATCAAGAAATGAAAAGTAAGACCATAGAAAAATCAGAAAAAGGGCCAAGTAATTTTACAATTTTTTTGGTAATTTTTTTAAAGTCAGAAACAAAAATAAAATAAGGTCACCAATATTTGTCAGAATATCATTGGATCATCCCATAATTTTTTCAGAATTTAAAAATACATAAAAGTATTTTTAAAAATTTAAAATAAATCAAATAAGTGTAAAATTTATAAAAAATACCAAAATACAAAATTAAATTGGTAAAAAATAAAAATCAGAAAGAGAATAATCAAAAATATTTTTCATAATTTTTTCAGATTTTTTGGACTAAAATTGAATTTTCTATAATTTTTTTGAAATTTAAAACAATTAAAATATAAAAATCAGAAAAAAGAAAATAAATGTATAATATGTGGACCATTGGATTTACTATTGATTTTGCATTTTATTTTTTTAGCAATTTTTTTAATTATGGCAGTTTAAACCACCATAATTTCCCTTATTTTGTAAAAAAATAGTGAAACTTGCGGTGGAAGAATGATTTACACATAAAAATCTGTAAATTTATATTAAGCATGTTATGGTGGTTTGCGTAACACCCTAACTTATCTGATTTTAATTGAATTTATAGTAGTTTGTATTATTTAATTTAATTATATATTAGAAATATTAAGAAAATTAGAGATATTATAGAGTTGGAAGAAATAAAATTTTATTTAAATTAGAGAGAAAGAGGTGTTTGTAGTAAAGAGCTTACGGTGTGGTGAGATTTATTCAGAATAATAGAATTTTTATTTTAATTGAGATAATTGAGTTATTAGGATAATTAAATTATTATTATTTTAATTAATTTAGACGAATTCAAAAAGGAATTACAGTGTTGATCTTATATTAGAAAAATTATTGGTTCAGAGATGAACCTTGTTGAGTATGAGATACGAATATTATTTATTGTTACATATGAGTTATGAATGTTATTTGTTCTTGAATATGAGTTTTGAATGTTATTGTCATGCATTCATGTATATCTAAGATAGGAAGGACTTCGGTCCGGCAATGTCACGGTTCTTAGAGGAACCAATGACGGTCTCAAGTTCATAGAGGAACACGGTTTAGAGAGGAACCAAAGACACAGATAATTCAGTAATATAACTCTGACATTCAAAAAATTTGTCCCACATGCATGTTAGAGGAGGAATATATTGCATTATACATTTGCATTGTGATTGTTGTTATGCTTGTAAATTATTGTGTGAGAATGATAATTGATTTATTGTATTTGAAAATAATCCTTGTTTTTTTATACACCGATAAAATCTTTGGAGTTATTCTCACTCTCTTTTTGTTGTTGTGTTGTTCGTTATGATAATATTATAGATACTCAGGTAGAGGAACACTAGATGCTGCTTGCTTGAAGGAATGACGTAAATGTTGACTTCTTTATATTTATTGTTGAGTTTAATTTTCTGCAGTGTTACTCTGATAGTGTAACATCGTGACAAGTTTAGTTATTTGTTATTTTATGAGAATTGTGGATTTTATTTATTTATATTAAGACGTTTTCAGTTGAGATAAAATGACTTGAATCCAGCTGCGTTGTTATAAGTTTATTTTAAGAGCATGTTTATTTAAAAGAACTGTGTGACACTCTTATTGTTTGAATATAAAATTTGTATGTTTTATTTAAATAAGAATTTTCGAAATTTATGGTGTTACGGTTTGTGCAGAAGTTAATATAAAACCATCTGTCATATTAATACTTTTTTAACTGTGACAATTAACTAATGTTTTTTTTAGTTTCTTAGAAATAATGCCAAGAGCGTCATTAAGTTTCTGTGTTATTATAATTTATATAAAATTTTGGGTTAAATGTGATTTTTGTCCTCCTATATATCTTATATTTAATTTTTAGTCATTTCAAATTTTTTTTTAAATTTTGATCTTTGTAAAAATTTTAATTTTAATTTTTACTCTCTCCTATTAAAATCCTTGCTAAAATTATTGTTAATTCAATCGGTAAGTAAAAAATCGTCGTTAAAATCGTCGCTAATTTCATTATTAAGTTATAAAATCGTTGTTAAATTGCGTGAGAGGCCAAAAATTAAAATTAACATTTTTAGAAGGATCACTCTTAAAAAGAAATTTCTGAAAGAATTAAAATTAAATATAAAATATTTAGGAGAATAAAAAATATATTTAACCCTAAATTTTTTTATTTAAATATACAATTATTCAATGTGCAAACTATTACCTTGAAGTGATTAAGGATATGTTGTTCAATATGGTTAGGGTCAGCGTGGGTGAACTCTCCTTCCCTACTTATTATTATTTTTGTATTTAAGCATTTGATTAGGCCATTATGTGGAAGTATGGAATATTTTTGTTTAATTTGTTTTGAATGTTGAGAGCATTGTTTAGGTTAATTTCAACTTGTATTCCTTGATTGTGTATGTCTTCATTGATATCGGAGTAATTAATTAATTGTTGGATGAACTTTCCTTCCTCTATGGTTTGAGCAACTTCTCTATCAATATTATCAAATATGGCTTTGTTCTAGTGCTGTAGAGTTCCTTTTAGCCTTTCCAGTTTATGATAAATTTTGCTCTTAGGATTATCTATGTATAGTAAGTTTCAATTTGTAGCTATGATTTTGATACAATCCTCATGGTCAAACCAAAGTCTAAATTTTTTTATAGAATAATGGTAAAAAGGACCGAAGTTTAATAGTCAATCCTCATGGTCAAACCAAAGTTTAAAATTTTAGATACAATCCTCTTGGTTAAACCAAAGTTTTTTATTATTATTATTATTATTATTATTATTATTATTTATATTATTATTATTATTATTATTATTATTATTATTATTATTATTATTATTATTATTATTATTATTATTATTATCATCATTATTATCATCATTATTATCATCATTATTATCATTATTATTATTATTATTATTATTATTATTATTATTATTATTATTATTTTTTTCAATCTTATCAATGGAGTTTATCACATTTAATCGTAATTTTTAATTATTTTTTAATATATTAGAATTAATTCTATTTAAGTGAATTCAAAAGAAAATTTTAATTGTTATTGTATATTATAGTAGGGAATTAAAGAAAAGATCATGATATGATATAAATTAAGACAATATATTATGTAAGGAAATATTATAAATGATAATATATTTCAAATTTCAAAGATCACGTATATTCTAAAATTTGCAATTGTATTATTATAAAAATATTAATGCATTCTTATTATTAGAAATTACTTTGTATATTATTTACTTATTATTTTGTTTTCAAAAAAACTAAATATCTTATTTCCAATCATTTAAAATAAAAATATATTTCTGGAGTTTTCTATCATATCTCCTTTGTTTACTATTAACCTATAAATAAGTAGTTTTCCATCAATTGATACAACAACAAAAACATACATTTTGGTGTAACCGTTCAAAGAAATTTGATAAATAAACTTTGTCTAATGGCTAAGTGCATCTCAAACTTAAACTCTCTATATATCTTTGTCATTTTAGTTTCGTTCATTGAATGTAAGTTTCTCCATCACTGAATATTAGTTTATCTATTAGTTAAGGTCCTCTCCGACTTTAAAGATCAGTCTATGTAGTTGCATGTACATAATATCTAATTTATATCGAAAAAAACTTGAGAATCTCTAACTAATATTTGTTTCATTATTTCATAGTGCAATCAACACAAGTAGGAGCTTCATGTTCAAAAATTATGGGGAGATGTTCTTCTCAAGATTGTGCTGCACAATGTAGAAATTATCCAGGTACTGATGGGGGCTCCTATTACTGTAATTACTTTGACTTTTGCACTTGTGTTTTTGATAAGGCGCCTCCTAAAGTTGATGGAGAACGCCCTTGCAGTATGGTGCTACAACTTTGCGATGCTACGTGTGATTCAAATTGCTGCAAATCAAAGTGTGCGACAATAAACAAAAACTATGTTAATCCTTCTGGGGATTGTATTCAAACTTTTGGATATCCATATTGCATTTGTTCCTATGACGAATGAATTGATAATTGTCAATTTAAATAAATATGGTATTAAAAATTTATTTGGACCACTATCAATTGAATTCCTTCTTATGCAACAAATATTGTAATAAAATGTGTTGATTATTATACATTGAATTGCATTTCAAATTCAGTCCTAATACCTGCACGTAGAAAAAAGTTTATTTATTTATTTATTATTTTTATATAAATATAATGTAAAAAATAAAAAACATTCTTTTCTTCCCATCATTTTTAAATATTTCTGAGTAAAAATTTAAAAAAGGCATTGGGTATTAATTTTGTATCTAATTGTATAATTTTACTAATTTATATAGATTCTAGTGTTTTAAATGAAATATATATATATATATATATATATATATATATATATATATATATATATATATATATATATATATATATATATATATATATATATATATATATATATATATATATATATATATATATATATATATATATATATATATATATATATTACAAAATGGCATTAGTTTACTAGAACAATAAAAAAAATCAGTAAACAAAATTTGAGAAAAACACAAGAGATCCGCTAGACCCAACACCAAGGAAAAAAGTCACAAAACAAAGAACCATCGGAAAGAGAAAGTTAAGGGGATGTAAATTCAACCACATTCAAGAATAGATTAAGGGCAATTGATCACTCAATGTACTCCTAAAATTGTAGGTGCCATAGTGGATCGCTTTATCAGTTAAGCAAAGAAAAATTAGATGTCGGAGCATGAGGTTAAACTCAATCCCAAATCAAGTCAACAATTAAGTTCATCTAATGATTGGACTTTCTCACCTGACAAAAAATAACTTTATTCTGCATTTTTCAAATAATATAACCATAGAATTTAAAATTGAAAGTAGGCAAAAGAAAGACTTTCAATTTCAAATGCAGTGAATGGGTATACTTTATATGAATAGACTTAAACTTCTCTAAGCACATCGCACACCCCATTCCATTGATGACAAAACTGATCTAGCGTCTTGCCAGATTTTGTCTAGGTAGTGTCATACTCTGAAGGAGCTTCTAAGAGAAATACTATTAGAAAAAATAGTTTTTATGACAACTATTTCACCTGACATATCGTAAAATCGAGGTATATATCTTACATGCACCATGATTTTTTCTTAAAAAATATATACTATATTATGTTTGTTTTTCCTGAAAACTGGGGTTAAATTAATTTAGTGTACGCATTTCAAATCCCTTTATCTTCATATTATGTTTCCATGTCATTAAAAATGGTTCCTTATTGAATATTTTATTTTTTTATCTAAAAATAAACTAATTTTTACCTCGATTTTGTTCCCTAACCGAGGTGAAATTATTTTCCTGATGTATAAAGCTTTAGCCTGTAGCATTCAATTTCACATTTCTAAACCCTAACGAATAGCCCTGAACAAGAGAGCCAACTAGATATCCAGAAATAATGAGGGTCGTAAACACATATAGTCTTCAATAGGATTATGTTGTACGTCAAAGATCCAAAATATTTTCTTTCACTTCTTTATCAGAGATCGGTTATATCGAACATCAATACTCATTTTTGTTGTTGTTGTTGAGTTTGAGTATTAATATTAATATTGATAATCACATTATGTTTTTTGGGTAGATCTCATCTTGTTCCGTCGAGTTAACTTTATTATATCAAATGTCGATTGTTTGTTTCACTAACTCATCTTTGAACATATAACCTATTAAATTCATTATTGAAATAATCATATGAAAAATTATGTTGTTTTTGAAACATATCTTACATTGATTAATATTTTTCTAGCATTCTGCAACTCATCATTTATCTCATACTTTTTATTGTTAAAATTTCTCCAATACTTCTAATTTTCATTCTGAATCTGAGTCTTCAGAGTATGATCTTCACAATCTGCATCTTAAAGCTACTCTTTAGATGTTCAATACCGTGTCATAACTGACTTTAAATAATAATTTCAATCTTTGTTCCTGCATACTTGAACATATGTTAGTTTACCCAATTGTTTTTTAAATTATTTGTTATCATCAAAACCTTGTTAGAATTAATTTAGATTTTATAATAAATTAGATATTAATTTATATTTAGGAATATCTTTTAGATTGTTTATATCTTTGTTAGAAGATATATATCTCAGATCTTCTTATATCTTTGTAAAAGATATATTTTAGATTTAATTTGTGTGTATAAATAGCCTAGTGGAGTAGGTTATTGTAATTCATTGTAAATCCTTATTTTTGAAGATATCAGGAAATATTCCTTTTGTATTTTATCTTTTTTATGCTCCAACAATTGGTATCTAGAGCTCCGGTTTGAAATCCACGGGAAATTCTGCGTAAATTGCATAAGGTAGAAGATGAAAGGAAACAATGGCGATATTCATTCCAAGCTTCTAGTATTTGATGGAAAAAAATGGAATCGTTGGAAGATCCAGATGCGCCTATTATTTTGTTCTCAAGATGTGTTAGATCTTGTCACTGATGGGTATAATCTATTAGAAGCAGACAACAGAGGCCCAGAAGATAGGGCATAAGGCGCTGAGGAAGAAAGATCAGAAAGCGCTGTTCTACATCCATCAATGTATGGATGTGAATGTGTTTGAGAAGATTGTTGATTCTGAAACAGCAAAGGCTGCATGGGACACACTGGTCAGATTGTTACGGTGGTGATGCATCAGTGAAGAAGGTGAAGCTTCCGTCTCTCAGAAAGCAATATGAGAATCTCAACATGAAGGACAATGAGAAGGTTTCTGAATACATCTCTAGAGTGATTCTGATCACTAATGAGATGAAAGCTTGTGGAGAAACTATGTCAGAAGAAGTAATTATTGAGAAGATATTGAGATCTTTAACTTCTAAGTTTGATTACATTGTTGTAGCAATTGAACATTCCAAATATCTGAGCACCATGAGAGTTGAAGAGCTGCAAAGTAGTCTAGAGGCGCATGAGTTACGTATGACTGCGAGAACTTCTGAGAGGGAAGTAGAGGAGCAGACTTTGAAAGTAACTTCTGGTAAGAAGCATCAGAAGTAGACTTGGTCATAAGCCATGAAGAGAACTAATGGTGGTCAAAATTCAGAAACTTAAAATTTTGATAGGCAGAAGAATGTCCAAAAGGGAAAGGAGAAGTCTGACAAGAAGAATGTTCATTGTTACTATTGTAAGAACTTTGGTCACTATGCCAGAGATTGCTGGTCCAACAAAGAAAGGAAGTCATAAGAAGCAAATATAGCAAGAGGAGAGTCTGATGATGAACATGTGCTATGGTTGTCTTTTGAACCTGATGATCTGAATTCATCAGAATGGTGGTATATGGACACAAGATGTTCAAACCATCTTACTGGAAATAAGAAGTGGTTGTTTGATTTTGACTTTGGGAAGAGTACAAAGATCAGATGTGCTGATGATAAATACCTCAGTGCAGAAGGTATGGGAAATGTCATAATCATTTTAAACAATGGGAAAGCAATAGTGATCCAGAATGTTTGGTATGTACCTGGCATGAAAAGCAATCTGATGAGTGTGAGACAACTGGTTGAGAAAGGTTTTTCAGTTACCATGAAGGACAATCTTCTGAAGCTGTATGATTGTAATCAGAAGTTGATTATGGAGTCATAACAGGGAAGGAACAAAACATTCAAGGTGAATGTTAGAACTGCATACTCTGAATGTCTTAATGCAACAAGTGTTGTCAAGGAGAGCGAGTTGTGACACAAAAGATTTGGTCATCTGAATTTCAGAAGTTTAGGGCATCTGAAATCAAAGAATCTGGTATATAGAATTCGTACAATCAAGAAGCCTGCAAAGTCATGCAAGGTGTGCATGGAAGGGAATCAACCAAGATTACCCTTTGCATCAGAATCTGATGAGGAACTGTAGCGGTAGAAATGTTCAAGATTAAGCCATTGGATTGACTAGACTTTATACAAATCAAAATAAAAATCTCCACCGCGCTTTATTGTTTCGAAAGGAATGGGAAAAAAGTGAATAACCCAAATAGAGGGGGAAAGATTCAAGGTAAGGGGGTTGGTTATGCAAAGGGAAGGTATTAGCACCCTAAACATCTACGGTACTCCACAGGAGCCTCCTTGTAAAATCTGTATATTTTGGATATATAAAAAATGTTGTATAAAAATGGATGGTGCAGGTGAGAAAAGAAATATATTTATTTTATAATTTTTTCACCCGCCGCGGTTGCGACCCTTTAGTGCCCACGTACCACCTTTTCGTGCAATAGGGGATCAGGGTACACGTAGTTCCTCTTTTAAAAATTTGAAACACAAATGCGTTGGTTAATTTTATAAGATGAAACATCATCGTCATTGTCCGTGTGGAAAACATACTTACTACCCACAATCATGAGAAAGGAGAATTTGCATCATCTCAAAGTGGAGGATATGGCTTGGATTTCAAACTCAACAATGTCCCACTCAACACCCAAGTGGAAAATATCTCTCTTCACTACATATTGTAGAAGTATAGTTGTTTGCATCACTACAAGGATTGACAAGAGTTCCATCGTTTGATAAAAGTTTAAAGATAAAAAAGCCAAAATGGAAAGATGGTTTGAAATGAGATTGATTGACTTTTAGTATTCTCACAAAAAAATGTCAAGGTATTATGAAGTTGATTGGGGTTTGTTTATGAAAATGTTTTGAAAATACATGGGCATAAGTCCAAGTTTATTATGAAAGTGGTTCAAGTTTAGAATCAAGAAGAGTTTTCAAAAGGGGGGAGAAGATTTTTGAAATTAAAGAAGATGGGAGGAGAAGAAGGGACTATTTTAAAGCATAAAATAAAAGCTAGGGATGATAACCATCTAACCAATAATAAGCCAATACTTGACATTATGAGCCAAGATAGAACTCCAATTCCTTGGATTTAAAACCAATCAAGCAGAGAAATACTAGACCTCTTGAGAGAACCAAACTTCATGTGTGTTAAGTCTTCATAAAAATTGGGCAGAGTAACGGCTGTATACAGGTGAATTCCAGATTACAAACAAAGGGTGTAATCACAAAAACCTACACACAAAAAGAAAACAAGCAACCTAATGTGTTGAGGTAAACCTCAAGAACTCCAGACAAAATAATCATATAAGATCACAAAGTCTCCAAGATAGGCCAAGGTTTATAATCTTAAGTCCAAGAAAATTCCCATGCTCCATGATGTCAAGGATAGTAACTAAATAGTCCATGTGCCATTAAAGATTCTTTAGGGTTTATGTTGATTATGAAGTGTCTTAAGAAAGGAAAATAAAAGCTCATGTGAGCAAAGTAAAAATGGCTAGAAAATAAATGCTCAAATGTGCAAAGATGAAAATGGCATCAAATGTAAATGCTAAAAGTAAATGGTACATAAAGCATAAAAAGAATAAAAGCATAAGGTAAAACAAGTTAATAGTTAATGGTTAGTTGGATGACCATCTTGAAGCTTGCATTTGGAACTCATTAGAGGATTGGTATAACCAAAGCCTCCACACAACAAGTTGCATTTGCTTTTTGTCAAGTATATCATCTATTTGGAATTTTCATAAGTATCATTTAATGATCAACGATGTTTAAGTGATCCGCGTTGACCAAAGGTGTTGTAGATCCATTAGAGGATTGGTAGAACCAAAGCCTCCACATAATGAATCTCAAGGTTATTGGATCAAAGAGATCAAATTAACATACTTGGGCTTGCAATCATAAGTTTGGGCCACGAGTAATCATTTATTTGAATCGAGACAAAATTTAGCGCTATTTTAAGCAATCGTAAGTGGACTTATATAGAAGTCGCACCTATTTTGAGGTCGGTCAATAGCAATCTATGTACCATTTGTTTTGAGACATGATATAGAGATCATGCTCCAATAACATTTAGTGCAATAAGAAAGGGATGTGATGAAGAGGGATGGAGAAAAAAATATATAAACCACATTTGAATTAAATTTTAATCTCACTATTATTAAAATCATTCATCCATTTTTGTAGAGTTAAACTCAACACCATGGATCCAATGATGTTAATAAAGTTCATGATCCAAAATCTAAACGAAGATCAGCCAGAAAATAATCACAAAATAATATCACATTTAATATGCACAAAAAAAGATTTTAAGAATATTTTAAAAAAAGAAAATAATGAGAAAAATATCAACTATGTTCAAATTAATCAAGAAATGAAAAGTAAGACCATAGAAAAATCAGAAAAAGGGCCAAGTAATTTTACAATTTTTTTGGTAATTTTTTTAAAGTCAGAAACAAAAATAAAATAAGGTCACCAATATTTGTCAGAATATCATTGGATCATCCCATAATTTTTTCAGAATTTAAAAATACATAAAAGTATTTTTAAAAATTTAAAATAAATCAAATAAGTGTAAAATTTATAAAAAATACCAAAATACAAAATTAAATTGGTAAAAAATAAAAATCAGAAAGAGAATAATCAAAAATATTTTTCATAATTTTTTCAGATTTTTTGGACTAAAATTGAATTTTCTATAATTTTTTTGAAATTTAAAACAATTAAAATATAAAAATCAGAAAAAAGAAAATAAATGTATAATATGTGGACCATTGGATTTACTATTGATTTTGCATTTTATTTTTTTAGCAATTTTTTTAATTATGGCAGTTTAAACCACCATAATTTCCCTTATTTTGTAAAAAAATAGTGAAACTTGCGGTGGAAGAATAATTTACACATAAAAATCTGTAAATTTATATTAAGCATGTTATGGTGGTTTGCGTAACACCCTAACTTATCTGATTTTAATTGAATTTATATTAGTTTGTATTATTTAATTTAATTATATATTAGAAATATTAAGAAAATTAGAGATATTATAGAGTTGGAAGAAATAAAATTTTATTTAAATTAGAGAGAAAGAGGTGTTTGTAGTAAAGAGCTTACGGTGTGGTGAGATTTATTCAGAATAATAGAATTTTTATTTTAATTGAGATAATTGAGTTATTAGGATAATTAAATTATTATTATTTTAATTAATTTAGACGAATTCAAAAAGGAATTACAGTGTTGATCTTATATTAGAAAAATTATTGGTTCAGAGATGAACCTTGTTGAGTATGAGATACGAATATTATTTATTGTTACATATGAGTTATGAATGTTATTTGTTCTTGAATATGAGTTTTGAATGTTATTGTCATGCATTCATGTATATCTAAGATAGGAAGGACTTCGGTCCGGCAATGTCACGGTTCTTAGAGGAACCAATGACGGTCTCAAGTTCATAGAGGAACACGGTTTAGAGAGGAACCAAAGACACAGATAATTCAGTAATATAACTCTGACATTCAAAAAATTTGTCCCACATGCATGTTAGAGGAGGAATATATTGCATTATACATTTGCATTGTGATTGTTGTTATGCTTGTAAATTATTGTGTGAGAATGATAATTGATTTATTGTATTTGAAAATAATCCTTGTTTTTTTATACACCGATAAAATCTTTGGAGTTATTCTCACTCTCTTTTTGTTGTTGTGTTGTTCGTTATGATAATATTATAGATACTCAGGTAGAGGAACACTAGATGCTGCTTGCTTGAAGGAATGACGTAAATGTTGACTTCTTTATATTTATTGTTGAGTTTAATTTTCTGCAGTGTTACTCTGATAGTGTAACATCGTGACAAGTTTAGTTATTTGTTATTTTATGAGAATTGTGGATTTTATTTATTTATATTAAGACGTTTTCAGTTGAGATAAAATGACTTGAATCCAGCTGCGTTGTTATAAGTTTATTTTAAGAGCATGTTTATTTAAAAGAACTGTGTGACACTCTTATTGTTTGAATATAAAATTTGTATGTTTTATTTAAATAAGAATTTTCGAAATTTATGGTGTTACGGTTTATGCAGAAGTTAATATAAAACCATCTGTCATATTAATACTTTTTTAACTGTGACAATTAACTAATGTTTTTTTTAGTTTCTTAGAAATAATGCCAAGAGCGTCATTAAGTTTCTGTGTTATTATAATTTATATAAAATTTTGGGTTAAATGTGATTTTTGTCCTCCTATATATCTTATATTTAATTTTTAGTCATTTCAAATTTTTTTTTAAATTTTGATCTTTGTAAAAATTTTAATTTTAATTTTTACTCTCTCCTATTAAAATCCTTGCTAAAATTATTGTTAATTCAATCGGTAAGTAAAAAATCGTCGTTAAAATCGTCGCTAATTTCATTATTAAGTTATAAAATCATTGTTAAATTGCGTGAGAGGCCAAAAATTAAAATTAACATTTTTAGAAGGATCACTCTTAAAAAGAAATTTCTGAAAGAATTAAAATTAAATATAAAATATTTAGGAGAATAAAAAATATATTTAACCCTAAATTTTTTTATTTAAATATACAATTATTCAATGTGCAAACTATTACCTTGAAGTGATTAAGGATATGTTGTTCAATATGGTTAGGGTCAGCGTGGGTGAACTCTCCTTCCCTACTTATTATTATTTTTGTATTTAAGCATTTGATTAGGCCATTATGTGGAAGTATGGAATATTTTTGTTTAATTTGTTTTGAATGTTGAGAGCATTGTTTAGGTTAATTTCAACTTGTATTCCTTGATTGTGTATGTCTTCATTGATATCGGAGTAATTAATTAATTGTTGGATGAACTTTCCTTCCTCTATGGTTTGAGCAACTTCTCTATCAATATTATCAAATATGGCTTTGTTCTAGTGCTGTAGAGTTCCTTTTAGCCTTTCCAGTTTATGATAAATTTTGCTCTTAGGATTATCTATGTATAGTAAGTTTCAATTTGTAGCTATGATTTTGATACAATCCTCATGGTCAAACCAAAGTCTAAATTTTTTTATAGAATAATGGTAAAAAGGACCGAAGTTTAATAGTCAATCCTCATGGTCAAACCAAAGTTTAAAATTTTAGATACAATCCTCTTGGTTAAACCAAAGTTTTTTATTATTATTATTATTATTATTATTATTATTATTTATATTATTATTATTATTATTATTATTATTATTATTATTATTATTATTATTATTATTATTATTATTATTATTATTATTATTATTATTATTATTATCATCATTATTATCATCATTATTATCATCATTATTATCATTATTATTATTATTATTATTATTATTATTATTATTATTTTTTTTTTTCAATCTTATCAATGGAGTTTATCACAGTTAATCGTAATTTTTAATTATTTTTTAATATATTAGAATTAATTCTATTTAAGTGAATTCAAAAGAAAATTTTAATTGTTATTGTATATTATAGTAGGGAATTAAAGAAAAGATCATGATATGATATAAATTAAGACAATATATTATGTAAGGAAATATTATAAATGATAATATATTTCAAATTTCAAAGATCACGTATATTCTAAAATTTGCAATTGTATTATTATAAAAATATTAATGCATTCTTATTATTAGAAATTACTTTGTATATTATTTACTTATTATTTTGTTTTCAAAAAAACTAAATATCTTATTTCCAATCATTTAAAATAAAAATATATTTCTGGAGTTTTCTATCATATCTCCTTTGTTTACTATTAACCTATAAATAAGTAGTTTTCCATCAATTGATACAACAACAAAAACATACATTTTGGTGTAACCGTTCAAAGAAATTTGATAAATAAACTTTGTCTAATGGCTAAGTGCATCTCAAACTTAAACTCTCTATATATCTTTGTCATTTTAGTTTCGTTCATTGAATGTAAGTTTCTCCATCACTGAATATTAGTTTATCTATTAGTTAAGGTCCTCTCCGACTTTAAAGATCAGTCTATGTAGTTGCATGTACATAATATCTAATTTATATCGAAAAAAACTTGAGAATCTCTAACTAATATTTGTTTCATTATTTCATAGTGCAATCAACACAAGTAGGAGCTTCATGTTCAAAAATTATGGGGAGATGTTCTTCTCAAGATTGTGCTGCACAATGTAGAAATTATCCAGGTACTGATGGGGGCTCCTATTACTGTAATTACTTTGACTTTTGCACTTGTGTTTTTGATAAGGCGCCTCCTAAAGTTGATGGAGAACGCCCTTGCAGTATGGTGCTACAACTTTGCGATGCTACGTGTGATTCAAATTGCTGCAAATCAAAGTGTGCGACAATAAACAAAAACTATGTTAATCCTTCTGGGGATTGTATTCAAACTTTTGGATATCCATATTGCATTTGTTCCTATGACGAATGAATTGATAATTGTCAATTTAAATAAATATGGTATTAAAAATTTATTTGGACCACTATCAATTGAATTCCTTCTTATGCAACAAATATTGTAATAAAATGTGTTGATTATTATACATTGAATTGCATTTCAAATTCAGTCCTAATACCTGCACGTAGAAAAAAGTTTATTTATTTATTTATTATTTTTATATAAATATAATGTAAAAAATAAAAAACATTCTTTTCTTCCCATCATTTTTAAATATTTCTGAGTAAAAATTTAAAAAAGGCATTGGGTATTAATTTTGTATCTAATTGTATAATTTTACTAATTTATATAGATTCTAGTGTTTTAAATGAAATATATATATATATATATATATATATATATATATATATATATATATATATATATATATATATATATATATATATATATATATATATATATATATATATATATATATATATATATATATATATATATATATATATATATATATATATATATATATATATATAGATATATATATATATATATATATATATATATATATATATATATATATATATATATATATATATATATATATATATATATATATATATATATATATATATATATATATATATATATATATATATATATTACAAAATGGCATTAGTTTACTAGAACAATAAAAAAAATCAGTAAACAAAATTTGAGAAAAACACAAGAGATCCGCTAGACCCAACACCAAGGAAAAAAGTCACAAAACAAAGAACCATCGGAAAGAGAAAGTTAAGGGGATGTAAATTCAACCACATTCAAGAATAGATTAAGGGCAATTGATCACTCAATGTACTCCTAAAATTGTAGGTGCCATAGTGGATCGCTTTATCAGTTAAGCAAAGAAAAATTAGATGTCGGAGCATGAGGTTAAACTCAATCCCAAATCAAGTCAACAATTAAGTTCATCTAATGATTGGACTTTCTCACCTGACAAAAAATAACTTTATTCTGCATTTTTCAAATAATATAACCATAGAATTTAAAATTGAAAGTAGGCAAAAGAAAGACTTTCAATTTCAAATGCAGTGAATGGGTATACTTTATATGAATAGACTTAAACTTCTCTAAGCACATCGCACACCCCATTCCATTGATGACAAAACTGATCTAGCGTCTTGCCAGATTTTGTCTAGGTAGTGTCATACTCTGAAGGAGCTTCTAAGAGAAATACTATTAGAAAAAATAGTTTTTATGACAACTATTTCACCTGACATATCGTAAATCGAGGTATATATCTTACATGCACCATGATTTTTTCTTAAAAAATATATACTATATTATGTTTGTTTTTCCTGAAAACTGGGGTTAAATTAATTTAGTGTACGCATTTCAAATCCCTTTATCTTCATATTATGTTTCCATGTCATTAAAAATGGTTCCTTATTGAATATTTTATTTTTTTATCTAAAAATAAACTAATTTTTACCTCGATTTTGTTCCCTAACCGAGGTGAAATTATTTCCTGATGTATAAAGCTTTAGCCTGTAGCATTCAATTTCACATTTCTAAACCCTAACGAATAGCCCTGAACAAGAGAGCCAACTAGATATCCAGAAATAATGAGGGTCGTAAACACATATAGTCTTCAATAGGATTATGTTGTACGTCAAAGATCCAAAATATTTTCTTTCACTTCTTTATCAGAGATCGGGTATATCGAACATCAATACTCATTTTTGTTGTTGTTGTTGAGTTTGAGTATTAATATTAATATTGATAATCACATTATGTTTTTTGGGTAGATCTCATCTTGTTCCGTCGAGTTAACTTTATTATATCAAATGTCGATTGTTTGTTTCACTAACTCATCTTTGAACATATAACCTATTAAATTCATTATTGAAATAATCATATGAAAAATTATGTTGTTTTTGAAACATATCTTACATTGATTAATATTTTTCTAGCATTCTGCAACTCATCATTTATCTCATACTTTTTATTGTTAAAATTTCTCCAATACTTCTAATTTTCATTCTGAATCTGAGTCTTCAGAGTATGATCTTCACAATCTGCATCTTAAAGCTACTCTTTAGATGTTCAATACCGTGTCATAACTGACTTTAAATAATAATTTTAATCTTTGTTCCTGCATACTTGAACATATGTTAGTTTACCCAATTGTTTTTTAAATTATTTGTTATCATCAAAACCTTGTTAGAATTAATTTAGATTTTATAATAAATTAGATATTAATTTATATTTAGGAATATCTTTTAGATTGTTTATATCTTTGTTAGAAGATATATATCTCAGATCTTCTTATATCTTTGTAAAAGATATATTTTAGATTTAATTTGTGTGTATAAATAGCCTAGTGGAGTAGGTTATTGTAATTCATTGTAAATCCTTATTTTTGAAGATATCAGGAAATATTCCTTTTGTATTTTATCTTTTTTATGCTCCAACAATTGGTATCTAGAGCTCCGGTTTGAAATCCACGGGAAATTCTGCGTAAATTGCATAAGGTAGAAGATGAAAGGAAACAATGGCGATATTCATTCCAAGCTTCTAGTATTTGATGGAAAAAAATGGAATCGTTGGAAGATCCAGATGCGCCTATTATTTTGTTCTCAAGATGTGTTAGATCTTGTCACTGATGGGTATAATCTATTAGAAGCAGACAACAGAGGCCCAGAAGATAGCGCATAAGGCGCTGAGGAAGAAAGATCAGAAAGCGTTGTTCTACATCCATCAATGTATGGATGTGAATGTGTTTGAGAAGATTGTTGATTCTGAAACAGCAAAGGCTGCATGGGACACACTGGTCAGATTGTTACGGTGGTGATGCATCAGTGAAGAAGGTGAAGCTTCCGTCTCTCAGAAAGCAATATGAGAATCTCAACATGAAGGACAATGAGAAGGTTTCTGAATACATCTCTAGAGTGATTCTGATCACTAATGAGATGAAAGCTTGTGGAGAAACTATGTCAGAAGAAGTAATTATTGAGAAGATATTGAGATCTTTAACTTCTAAGTTTGATTACATTGTTGTAGCAATTGAACATTCCAAATATCTGAGCACCATGAGAGTTGAAGAGCTGCAAAGTAGTCTAGAGGCGCATGAGTTACGTATGACTGCGAGAACTTCTGAGAGGGAAGTAGAGGAGCAGACTTTGAAAGTAACTTCTGGTAAGAAGCATCAGAAGTAGACTTGGTCATAAGCCATGAAGAGAACTAATGGTGGTCAAAATTCAGAAACTTAAAATTTTGATAGGCAGAAGAATGTCCAAAAGGGAAAGGAGAAGTCTGACAAGAAGAATGTTCATTGTTACTATTGTAAGAACTTTGGTCACTATGCCAGAGATTGCTGGTCCAACAAAGAAAGGAAGTCATAAGAAGCAAATATAGCAAGAGGAGAGTCTGATGATGAACCTGTGCTATGGTTGTCTTTTGAACCTGATGATCTGAATTCATCAGAATGGTGGTATATGGACACAAGATGTTCAAACCATCTTACTGGAAATAAGAAGTGGTTGTTTGATTTTGACTTTGGGAAGAGTACAAAGATCAGATGTGCTGATGATAAATACCTCAGTGCAGAAGGTATGGGAAATGTCATAATCATTTTAAACAATGGGAAAGCAATAGTGATCCAGAATGTTTGGTATGTACCTGGCATGAAAAGCAATCTGATGAGTGTGAGACAACTGGTTGAGAAAGGTTTTTCAGTTACCATGAAGGACAATCTTCTGAAGCTGTATGATTGTAATCAGAAGTTGATTATGGAGTCAGAACAGGGAAGGAACAAAACATTCAAGGTGAATGTTAGAACTGCATACTCTGAATGTCTTAATGCAACAAGTGTTGTCAAGGAGAGCGAGTTGTGGCACAAAAGATTTGGTCATCTGAATTTCAGAAGTTTAGGGCATCTGAAATCAAAGAATCTGGTATATAGAATTCGTACAATCAAGAAGCCTGCAAAGTCATGCAAGGTGTGCATGGAAGGGAATCAACCAAGATTACCCTTTGCATCAGAATCTGATAAGGAACTGTAGCGGTAGAAATGTTCAAGATTAAGCCATTGGATTGACTAGACTTTATACAAATCAAAATAAAAATCTCCACCGCGCTTTATTGTTTCCAAAGGAATGGGAAAAAAGTGAATAACCCAAATAGAGGGGGAAAGATTCAAGGTAAGGGGGTTGGTTATGCAAAGGGAAGGTATTAGCACCCTAAACATCTACGATACTCCACAGGAGCCTCCTTGTAAAATCTGTATATTTTGGATATATAAAAAATGTTGTATAAAAATGGATGGTGCAGGTGAGAAAAGAAATATATTTATTTTATAATTTTTTCACCCGCCGCGGTTGCGACCCTTTAGTGCCCACGTACCACCTTCTCGTGCAATAGGGGATCAGGGTACACGTAGTTCCTCTTTTAAAAATTTGAAACACAAATGCGTTGGTTAATTTTATAAGATGAAACATCATCGTCATTGTCCGTGTGGAAAACATACTTACTACCCACAATCATTTGAAAGGAGAATTTGCATCATCTCAAAGTGGAGGATATGGCTTGGATTTCAAACTCAACAATGTCTCACTCAACACCCAAGTGGAAAATATCTCTCTTCACTACATATTGTAGAAGTATAGTTGTTTGCATCACTACAAGGATTGACAAGAGTTCCATCTTTTGATAAAAGTTTAAAGATAAAAAAGCCAAAATGGAAAGATGGTTTGAAATGAGATTGATTGACTTTTAGTATTCTCACAAAAAAATGTCAAGGTATTATGAAGTTGATTGGGGTTTGTTTATGAAAATGTTTTAAAAATACATGGGCATAAGTCCAAGTTTATTATGAAAGTGGTTCAAGTTTAGAATCAAGAAGAGTTTTCAAAAGGGGGGAGAAGATTTTTGAAATTAAAGAAGATGGGAGGAGAAGAAGGGACTATTTTAAAGCATAAAATAAAAGCTAGGGATGAGAACCATCTAACCAATAATAAGCCAATACTTGACATTATGAGCCAAGATATAACTCCCATTCCTTGGATTTAAAACCAATCAAGCAGAGAAATACTAGACCTCTTGAGAGAACCAAACTTCATGTGTGTTAAGTCTTCATAAAAATTGGGCAGAGTAACGGCTGTATACGGGTGAATTCCAGATTACAAACAAAGGGTGTAATCACAAAAACCTACACACAAAAAGAAAACAAGCAACCTAATGTGTTGAGGTAAACCTCAAGAACTCCAGACAAAATAATCATATAAGATCACAAGGTCTCCAAGATAGGCCAAAGTTTATAATCTTAAGTCCAAGAAAATTCCCATGCTCCATGATGTCAAGGATAGTAACCAAATAGTCCAAGTGCCATTAAAGAATCTTTAGGGTTTATGTTGATTATGAAGTGTCTTAAGAAAGGAAAAGAAAAGCTCATGTGAGCAAAGTAAAAATGGCTAGAAAATAAATGCTCAAATGTGCAAAGATGAAAATGGCATCAAATATAAATGCTAAAAGTAAATGGTACATAAAGCATAAAAAGAATAAAAGCATAAGGTAAAACAAGTTAATAGTTAATGGTTAGTTGGATGACCATCTTGAAGCTTGCATTTGGAACTCATTAGAGGATTGGTATAACCAAAGCCTCCACACAACAAGTTGCATTTGCTTTTTGTCAAGTATATCATCTATTTGGAATTTTCATAAGTATCATTTAATGATCAACGATGTTTAAGTGATCCGCGTTGACCAAAGGTGTTGTAGATCCATTAGAGGATTGGTAGAACCAAAGCCTCCACATAATGAATCTCAAGGTTATTGGATCAAAGAGATCAAATTAACATACTTGGGCTTGCAATCATAAGTTTGAGCCACGAGTAATCATTTATTTGAATCGAGACAAAATTTAGCGCTATTTTAAGCAATCGTAAGTGGACTTATATAGAAGTCGCACCTATTTTGAGGCCGGTCAATAGCAATCTATGCACCATTTGTTTTGAGACATGATATAGAGATCATGCTCCAATAACATTTAGTGCAATAAGAAAGGGATGTGATGAAGAGGGATGGAGAAAAAATATATAAACCACATTTGAATTAAATTTTAATCTCACTATTATTAAAATCATTCATCCATTTTTGTAGAGTTAAACTCAACACCATGGATCCAATAATGTTAATAAAGTTCATGATCCAAAATCTAACCGAAGATCAGCCAGAAAATAATCACAAAATAATATCACATTTAATATGCACAAAAAAAGATTTTAAGAATATTTTAAAAAAAAGAAAATAATGAGAAAAATATCAACTATGTTCAAATTAATCAAGAAATGAAAAGTAAGACCATAGAAAAATCAGAAAAAGGGCCAAGTAATTTTACAATTTTTTTGGTAATTTTTTAAAGTCAGAAACAAAAATAAAATAAGGTCACCAATATTTGTCAGAATATCATTGGATCATCCCATAATTTTTTCAGAATTTAAAAATGCATAAAAGTATTTTTAAACATTTAAAACAAATCAAATAAGTGTAAAATTTATAAAAAAATACCAAAATACAAAATTAAATTGTGAATAATTAAAAATCAGAAAGAGAATAATCAAAAATATTTTTCATAATTTTTTCAGATTTTTTGGACTAAAAATAAATTTTCTATAATTTTTTTGAAATTTAAAACAATTAAAATATAAAAATCAGAAAAAAGAAAATAAAAATATAATATGTGGACCATTGAATTTACTATTGATTTTGCATTTTATTTTTTTAACAATTTTTTTAATTATGGCAGTTTAAACCACCATAATTTCCCTTATTTTGTAAAAAAATAGTGAAACTTGCGGTGGAAGAATGATTTACACACAAAAATCTATAAATTTATATTAAGCATGTTATGGTGGTTTGCGTAACACCCTAACTTATCTGCTTTTAATTGAATTTATATTAGTTTGTATTATTTAATTTAATTATATATTAGAAATATTAAGAAAATTAGAGATATTATAGAGTTGGAAGAAATAAAATTTTATTTAAATTAGAGAGAAAGAGGTGTTTGTAGTAAAGAGCTGACGGTGTGGTGAGATTTAGTCAGAATAATAGAATTTTTATTTTAATTGAGATAATTGAGTTATTAATATAATTAAATTATTATTATTTTAATTAATTTAGACGAATTCAAAAAGGAATTACAGTGTTGATCTTATATTAGAAAAATTATTGGTTCAGAGATGAACCTTGTTGAGTATGAGATACGAATATTATTTATTGTTACATATGAGTTATGAATGTTATTTGTTCTTGAATATGAGTTTTGAATGTTATTGTCATGCATTCATGTATATCTAAGATAGGAAGGACTTCGGTCCGACAATGTCACGGTTCTTAGAGGAACCAATGACGGTCTCAAGTTCATAGAGGAACACGGTTTAGAGAGGAACCAAAGACACAGATAATTCAGTAACATAACTCTGACATTCAAAAAGTTTTTACCACATGCATGTTAGAGGAGGAATATATTGCATTATACATTTGCATTGTGATTGTTGTTATCCTTGTAAATTATTGTGTGAGAATGATAATTGATTTATTGTATTTGAAAATAATCCTTGTTTTTTTTATACACCGATAAAATCTTTGGAGTTATTCTCACTCTCTTTTTGTTGTTGTGTTGTTCGTTATGATAATATTATAGATACTCAGGTAGAGGAACACTAGATGCTGCTTGCTTAAAGGAATGACGTAAATGTTGACTTCTTTATATTTATTGTTGAGTTTAATTTTCTGCAGTGTTACTCTGATAGTGTAACATCATGACAAGTTTAGTTATTTGTTATTTTATGAGAATTGTGGATTTTATTTATTTATATTAAGACGTTTTCAGTTGAGATAAAATGACTTGAATCCAGCTGTGTTGTTATAAGTTTATTTTAAGAGCATGTTTATTTAAAAGAACTGTGTGACACTCTTATTGTTTGAATATAAAATTTGTATGTTTTATTTAAATAAGAATTTTCGAAATTTATGGTGTTACGGTTTGTGCAGAAGTTAATATAAAACCATCTGTCATATTAATACTTTTTTAACTGTGACAATTAACTAATGTTTTTTTTAGTTTCTTAGAAATAATGCCAAGAGCGTCATTAAGTTTCTGTGTTATTATAATTTATATAAAATTTTGGGTTAAATGTGATTTTTGTCCTCCTATATATCTTATATTTAATTTTTAGTCATTTCAAATTTTTTTTTAAATAATGATCTTTGTAAAAATTTTAATTTTAATTTTTACTCTCTACTATTAAAATCCTTGCTAAAATTATTGTTAATTCAGTCGGTAAGTAAAAAATCATCGTTAAAATCAGCGCTAATTTCATTGTTAAGTTATAAAATCGTTGTTAAATTGCGTGAGAGGCCAAAAATTAAAATTAACATTTTTAGAAGGATCACTCTTAAAAAGAAATTTCTGAAAGAATTAAAATTAAATATAAAATATTTAGGAGAATAAAAAATATATTTAACCCTAAAATTTTTTATTTAAATATACAATTATTCAATGTGCAAACTATTACCTTGAAGTGATTAAGGATATGTTGTTCAATATGGTTAGGGTCAGCGTGGGTGAACTCCCCTTCCCTACTTATTATTATTTTTGTATTTAAGCATTTGATTAGGCCATTATGTGGAAGTATGGAATATTTTTGTTCAATTTGTTTTGAATGTTGAGAGCATTGTTTAGGTTAATTTCAACTTGTATTCCTTGATTGTGTATGTCTTCATTGATATCGGAGTAATTAATTAATTGTTGGATGAACTTTCCTTCCTCTATGGTTTGAGCAACTACTCTATCAATATTATCAAATATGGCTTTGTTCTAGTGCTGTAGAGTTCCTTTTAGCCTTTTCAGTTTATGATAAATTTTGCTCTTAGGATTATCTATGTATAGTAAGTTTCAATTTGTAGATATGATTTTGATACAATACTCATGGTCAAACCAAAGTCTAAATTTTTTTATAGAATAATGGTAAAAAGTACCGAAGTTTAATAGTCAATCCTCATGGTCAAACCAAAGTTTAAAATTTTAGATACAATCCTCTTGGTTAAACCAAAGTTTATTATTATTATTATTATTATTATTATTATTATTATTATTATTATTATTATTATTATTATTATTATTATTATTATTATTATTATTATTATTATTATTATTATTATTATTATTATTATTATTATTATTATTATTATTATTATTATTATTATTATTATTATTATTATTATTATTATTATTATTATTATTATTATTATTATTATTATTATCATCATCATTATTATCATCATTATTATCATCATTATTATCATTATTATTATTATTATTATTATTATTATTATTATTATTATTATTATTATTATTATTATTATTATTATTATTATTATTATTATTCATTTTTTTTCAATCTTATCAATGGAGTTTATCACAGTTAATCGTAATTTTTAATTATTTTTTAATATATTAGAATTAATTCTATTTAAGTGAATTCAAAAGAAAATTTTAATTGTTATTGTATATTATAGTAGGGAATTAAAGAAAAGATCATGATATGATATAAATTAAGACAATATATTATGTAAGGAAATATTATAAATGATAATATATTTCAAATTTCAAAGATCACGTATATTCTAAAATTTGCAATTGTATTATTATAAAAATATTAATGCATTCTTATTATTAGAAATTACTTTGTATATTATTTACTTATTATTTTGTTTTCAAAAAAACTAAATATCTTATTTCCAATCATTTAAAATAAAAATATATTTCTGGAGTTTTCTATCATATCTCCTTTGTTTACTATTAACCTATAAATAAGTAGTTTTCCATCAATTGATACAACAACAAAAACATACATTTTGGTGTAACCGTTCAAAGAAATTTGATAAATAAACTTTGTCTAATGGCTAACTGCATCTCAAACTTAAACTCTCTATATATCTGTCATTTTAGTTTCGTTCATTGAATGTAAGTTTCTCCATCACTGAATATTAGTTTATCTATTAGTTAAGGTCCTCCCCGACTTTAAAGATCAGTCTATGTAGTTGCATATACATAATATCCAATTTATATCGAAAAAAACTTGAGAATCTCTAACTAATATTTGTTTCATTATTTCATAGTGCAATCAACACAAGTAGGAGCTTCATGTTCAAAAATTATGGGGAGATGTTCTTCTCAAGATTGTGCTGCACAATGTAGAAATTATCCAGGTACTGATGGGGGCTCCTATTACTGTAATTACTTTGGCTTTTGCACTTGTGTTTTTGATAAGGCGCCTCCTAAAGTTGATGGAGAACGCCCTTGCAGTATGGTGCTACAACTTTGCGATGCTACGTGTGATTCAAATTGCTGCAAATTAAAGTGTGCGACAATAAGCAAAAACTATGTTAATCCTTCTGGGGATTGTATTCAAACTTTTGGATATCCATATTGCATTTGTTCCTTTGACGAATGAATTGATAATTGTCAATTTAAATAAATATGGTATTAAAAATTTATTTGGACCACTATCAATTGAATTCCTTCTTATTCAACAAATATTGTAATAAAATGTGTTGATTATTATACATTGAATTGCATTTCAAATTCAGTCCTAATACCTGCACGTAGAAAAAAGTTTATTTATTTATTTATTATTTTTATATAAATATAATGTAAAAAATAAAAAACATTCTTTTCTTCCCATCATTTTTAAATATTTCTGAGTAAAAATTTAAAAAAGGCATTGGGTATTAATTGTGTATCTAATTGTATAATTTTACTAATTTATATAGATTCTAGTGTTTTAAATGACAAATATATATATATATATATATATATATATATATATATATATATATATATATATATATATATATATATATATATATATATATATATATATATATATATATATATATATATATATATATATATATATATATATATATATATATATATATTACAAAATGGCATTAGTTTACTAGAACAATAAAAAAAATCAGTAAACAAAATTTGAGAAAAACACAAGAGATCCGCTAGACCCAACACCAAGGAAAAAAGTCACAAAACAAAGAACCATCGGAAAGAGAAAGTTAAGGGGATGTAAATTCAACCACATTCAAGAATAGATTAAGGGCAATTGATCACTCAATGTACTCCTAAAATTGTAGGTGCCATAGTGGATCGCTTTATCAGTTAAGCAAAGAAAAATTAGATGTCGGAGCATGAGGTTAAACCCAATCCCAAATCAAGTCAACAATTAAGTTCATCAAATGATTGGACTTTCTCACCTGACAAAAAATAACTTTATTCTGCATTTTTCAAATAATATAACCATAGAATTTAAAATTTAAAGTAGGCAAAAGAAAGACTTTCAATTTCAAATTCAGTGAATGGGTATAATTTATATGAATAGACTTAAACTTCTCTAAGCACATCGCACACCCCATTCTATTGATGACAAAACTGATCTAGCGTCTTGCCAGATTTTGTCTAGGTAGTGTCATACTCTGAAGGAGCTTCTAAGAGAATTACTATTAGAAAAAATAGTTTTTATGACAACTATTTCACCTGACATATCGTAAAATCGAGGTATATATCTTACATGCACCATGATTTTTTCTTAAAAAATATATACTATATTATGTTTGTTTTTCCTAAAAACTGGGGTTAAATTAATTTAGTGTACGCATTTCAAATCCCTTTATCTTTATATTATGTTTCCATGTCATTAAAAATGGTGCCTTATTGAATATTTTATTTTTTTATCTAAAAATAAACTAATTTTTACCTCGATTTTGTTCCCTAACCGAGGTGAAATTATTTTTCTGATGTATAAAGCTTTAGCCTGTAGCATTCAATTTCACATTTCTAAACCCTAACGAATAGCCCTGAACAAGAAAGCCAACTAGATATCCAGAAATAATGAGGGTCGTAAACACATATAGTCTTCAATACGATTATGTTGTACGTCAAAGATCCAAAATATTTTCTTTCACTTCTTTTTCAGAGATCGGGTATATCGAACATCAATACTCATTTTTGTTGTTGTTGTTGAGTTCGAGTATTAATATTAATATTGATAATCACATTATGTTTTTTGGGTAGATCTCATCTTGTTCCGTCGAGTTAACTTTATTATATCAAATGTTGATTGTTTGTTTCACTAACTCATCTTTGAACATATAACCTATTAAATTCATTATTGAAATAATCATATGAAAAATTATGTTGTTTTTGAAACATATCTTACATTGATTAATATTTTTCTAGCATTCTGCAACTCATCATTTATCTCATACTTTTTATTGTTAAAATTTCTCCAATACTTCTAATTTTCATTCTGAATCTGAGTCTTCAGAGTATGATCTTCACAATCTGCATCTTAAAGATACTCTTTAGATGTTCAATACCGTGTCATAACTGACTTTAAATAATAATTTTAATCTTTGTTCCTGCATACTTGAACATATGTTAGTTTACCCAATTGTTTTTTAAATTATTTGTTATCATCAAAACCTTGTTAGAATTAATTTAGATTTTATAATAAATTAGATATTAATTTATATTTAGGAATATCTTTTAGATTGTTTATATCTTTGTTAGAAGATATATATCTCAGATCTTCTTATATCTTTGTAAAAGATATATTTTAGATTTAATTTGTGTGTATAAATAGCCTAGTGGAGTAGGTTATTGTAATTCATTGTAAATCCTTATTTTTGAAGCTATCAGTAAATATTCCTTTTGTATTTTATCTTTTTTGTGCTCCAACAATTGGTATCTAGAGCTCCGGTTCGAAATCCACGGGAAATTCTGCGTAAATTGAATAAGGTAGAAGATGAAAGGAAACAATGGCGATATTCATTCCAAGCTTCTAGTATTTGATGGAAAAAACTGGAATCGTTGGAAGATCCAGATGCGCCTGTTATTTGGTTCTCAAGATGTGTTAGATCTTGTCACTGATGGGTATAATCTGTTAGAATCAGACAACAGAGGCCCAGAAGATAGCGCATAAGGCGCTGAGGAAGAAAGATCAGAAAGCGTTGTTCTACATACATCAATGTATGGATGTGAATGTGTTTGAGAAGATTGTTGATTCTGAAACAGCAAAGGCTGCATGGGACACACTGGTCAGATTGTTACGGTGGTGATGCATCAGTGAAGAAGGTGAAGCTTCCGTCTCTCAAAAAGCAATATGAGAATCTCAACATAAAGGACAATGAGAAGGTTTCTGAATACATCTCTAGAGTGATTCTGATCACTAATGAGATGAAAGCTTGTGGAGAAACTCTGTCAGAAGAAGTAATTATTGAGAAGATATTGAGATCTTTAACTTCTAAGTTTGATTACATTGTTTTAGCAATTGAACATTCCAAATATCTGAGCACCATGAGAGTTGAAGAGCTGCAAAGTAGTCTAGAGGCGCATGAGTTACGTATGATTGCGAGAACTTCTGAGAGGGAAGTAGAGGAGCAGACTCTGAAAGTAACTTCTGGTAAGAAGCATCAGAAGCAGACTTGGTCAGAAGCCAGGAAGAAAACTAATGGTGGTCAAAAGTCAGAAACTTAAAATTTTGATAGGCAGAAGAATGTCCAAAAGGGAAAGGAGAAGTCTGACAAGAAGAATGTTCACTGTTACTGTTGCAAGAACTTTGGTCACTATGCCAGAGATTGTTGGTCCAACAAAGAAAGGAAGTCAGAAGAAGCAAATATAGCAAGAGGAGTGTCTGATGATGAACCTGTGCTATGGTTGTCTTTTGAACCTGATGATCTGAATTCATCAGAATGGTGGTATATGGACACAAGATGTTCAAACCATCTTACTGGAAATAAGAAGTGGTTGTTTAATTTTGACTTTGGGAAGAGTACAAAGATCAGATGTGCTGATGATAAATACCTCAGTGCAGAAGGTATGGGAAATGTCAGAATCATTTTAAACAATGGGAAAGCAGTAGTGATCCCGAATGTTTGGTATGTACCTGGCATGAAAAGAAATCTTATGAGTGTGAGACAACTGATTGAGAAAGGTTTTTCAGTTACCATGAAGGACAATCTTCTGAAGTTGTATGATTGTAATCAGAAGTTGATTATGGAGTCAGATACGGGAAGGAATAAAACATTCAAGGTGAATGTTATAACTGCATACTCTGAATGTCTTAATGCAACAAGTGTTATCAAGGAGAGCGAGTTGTGGCACAAAAGATTTGGTCATCTGAATTTCAGAAGTTTAGGGCATCTGAAATCAAAGAATCTGGTATACAGAATTCGTACAATCAAGAAGCCTGCAAAGTCATGCAAGGTGTGCATGGAAGGGAATCAACCAAGATTACCCTTTGCATCAGAATCTGATGAGGAACCAGTGAAATTGTCATTTTCTGATTCTGAAGGGAAGAAGAATATGACTCTGAATATTCTGATTCTGAAGGAGTGATTTTGTATGAGTCAGAATCAGAATATGACTATGAGTTAGAATCAAATTGCGACTTTGATGTTTTTGAAGATGAGTTAGAATCTGAGGATTCTGAAGACGAGTTAGAGTCAGAAGATAACTCTGAAGATGAAGACAAGTCAGAATCTGAAGGTGATTCTGAGTCAGAAGAATATTTTGTTTCTGATGAAGAGTCAAAAGATGATGACTCTGGAAACTCTGAAGGTGAGTCAGATGGTGAATCTGATTCTGATCCAAATTTTGATGATGATCTAGAATTTGGTGTTGATCATGCTTCTAGAAGGGAAAAATCTAAAGACGTAAGTTCTAGAGGATAACCTTCTAAAGATGATCATGCTTATGGTAGAGATCATGATTATAAAAGTGGAACTTCTGAAGGAGGAGCTTCTGAAGGAAATTCAGCCTTTGACGATGATCATGTATCTGAAAGTGGAACTTCTGAAGGCAGAGGTGATCCAACTTTTGAAGATGGTATTTCTGAAGGTAGTGGCTCTGACTTTGATGATGATTCAGACCCTGGGAATTTTCAAGACTCTGAAGACAGTCAAGGTTCTGGAGAAAGTCAAAACTCTGAAGCAAGATCTTCTTAAGGGGGGAGTTTTGGTGTCAAAGGTTCTGAAGGTCCAGTTCAGAGGCAACAAAGAGTAAGAAGCATCCCAAGAAGATATGTAGAGTTTGACATGTTGCAAGACACTGAAGTAGACTCTGAAGGAGAAGCTATTTAGTGTGCAATGTTAGTAGACTCTGAACCCGTGAGTACGGAAGAGGCTCTTAAGCAGCAAGTTTGGTTACAGGCCATGAAAGAAGAACTTGATGCTATAGAGAGAAACAAGACTTGGAAGTTGACAAAACTTCCAAAAGGCAAGATAGCCATTAGCGTCATATGGCTTTTCAAGTAGAAGCTAAAGCCAGATGGATCAATTGGAAAACACAAAGAGAGATTAGTAGCAAGAGGCTTTCTAGAGAAGACTGGGATGGATTACTTTGAAGTGTTTGCACCTGTAGCGAGACATGAAACAATCAGACTAGTGATTGCAATAGCTGCTAACAAGAATTGGCCTCTGGTGCATTTAGATGTAAAACTGCATTTCTGAATGGTCCATTACAAGAAGAGGTGTACGTCTCACAACCTCCTGGATTTGAGAAAAAGAATTAGGAAGAGGTGGAGTTCAAATTACACAAAGCATTGTATAGATTGAAGCAAGCGCCCAGAGCTTGGAATTTGAAGATTGATTCATTTTTCAAGGAACAAGGGTTTCAGAAGTGTGAGATGGAGTATGGTGTTTATGTTCAGCACACTTCATAAGATAATATAATTCTGGTTTGTTTGTACGTTGATGACATATTACTCACAGGAAGTTTTGAACAAGAGATAGTTGAGTTTAAGAAAGTTCAGAATTGAATATTAGAGGTTGTGCACTGTAGCACTCAGAAGAAACTGGCAAACACAAAGAGAGATTAGTAGCAATAGGCTTTCTACAGAAGCCTGGGCTGGATTACTTTGAAGTGTTTGCACCTGTAGCGAGACAAGAAACAATCAGACTAGTGATTGCAATAGCTGCTAACAGGAATTGGCAAACACAAAGAGAGATTAGTAGAAAGAGGCTTTCTACAGAAGCCTGGGCTGGATTACATTGAAGTGTTTGCACCTGTAGCGAGACATGAAATAATCAGACTAGTGATTGCAATAGCTACTAACAGGAATTGGCCTCTGATGCATTTAGATGTAAAACTGCATTTCTGAATGGTCTATTACAAGAAGAGGTGTACGTCTCACAACTTCTTGGATTTGAGAAAAAGAATTAGGAAGAGGTGGTGTTCAAATTACACAAAGCATTGTATGGATTGAAGCAAGCGCCCAGAGCTTGGAATTTGAAGATTGATTCATTTTTTAAGGAACAAGGGTTTCAGAAGTGTGAGATGGAGTATGGTGTTTATGTTCAGCACACTTCATAAGATAATATAATTCTGGTCTGTTTGTACGTTGATGACATATTATTCACAGGAAGTTTTGAACAAGAGATAGTTGAGTTTAAGAAAGTTCAGAATTGAATGTTAGAGGTTGTGCACTGTAGCACTCAGAAGCAACTGGCAGTTGTTCTGACAAAGGCTATCAAAACTGATCAATTTCTTGGTTTAAGGGATGGAATTGGTGTTGTCAATTTTGGGTAAATATAACTTAAGGGATGGTGTTGGAATTAATTTAGATTTTATAATTAATTAGATATTAATTTATATTTAGGAATATCTTTTAGATTGTTTATATCTTTATTAGAAGATATATATCTTAGATATTCTTATATCTTTGTATAAGATATATTTTAGATTTAATTTGTGTGTATAAATAGCCTAGTGGAGTAGGTTATTGTAATTCATTGTAAATCCTTATTTTTGAAGCTATCAGTAAATATTCCTTTTGTCTTTTATCTTTCTTGTGCTCCAACAAGCATAAGGAATATGGTACAAATCAATTTTGTTCCAACAACGATTCTTTATCTTAATTGTCTCTCATTCCAAAGATGAAAATGTTAAATTATCTCAAGATGGCAGGAAGTTTCACTCATCCGTGTTAACTATCTAAGTGTGATTGGATTTACTATTGGTTCTACATTTTATTTTTTAGCATTTTATTTTTAATTATGGCAGTTTAAAAAACCATAATTTTCCATTATTTTATAAAAAAATAGTGAAACTTGCGGCGAAAAAATAATTTACACACAAAAATCTGTCAATTTATATTAAGTATGTTATGGTAGTTTGCGTGTCAGCCCAAATTATCTAATTTTAGTTGAATTTATATTAGTTTGTATTATTTAATTTAATTAGATATTAGAAATATTAAGAAAATTAGAAATATTGTAGAGTTGGAAGAAATAGAATTTTATTTAAATTAGAGAGACAAAGGTGTTTTGAGTAAAAAGTTTAGGGTGTGGTGAGATTTAGTCAGAATAATAGAATTTTTATTTTAATTGGCATAATTGAGTTATTAGGATAATTAAATTATTATTATTTTAATTAATTTAGAGTATTATTTAAATTAAAAATAAATTATAGAAAAAGAGGTTTAGTGAGGGTGTGAGAAGAGTTGAACGGTGAGAGGAGTAATTGAGATACTAGGTTAGAATAAATAAATAAATTGACGAGACTTTTGTACTGTACGTGCAAAAGTGGGAAAATAGGAAAAGAGAGGCAGATCTAGGAGGAAGTTAGAGAGCGAGAAAAAAAATCTAAAAATGCCAAAGGTTTTCAACGATCGATAATTTCGAGGAAACTCTTTAAATATAGGTGTTTAGGAAGTCAAATAGTGAGGAATTTTTATCCTCTTATCTTCTTCTTCTTCTTCATTTATGATTAAATGTTTGTGGCTTGAGGATTTGCCTTAACCATTTTTATTTGAATTTCAGAGTCCATCTATGGTATTGATATGTTTTGAATCCCTGTTGATGCATTATATTTGTTTGATAATCTGTAGATGTGCCATTAGAGATATTTTTTAATAATTGGTTGTTGATGTTTAACTTGTCAGTGGTTTGATTTGTGTAAATGAGGAATAAATGAAAAAGCCACAAAAAATGAAAAAAAAAAGTGGGGAAAGTTAGAAAATTCCAAAAAGTGAGAAAAATTGAAAATCAAGAAAAATCTGGAAGTCGGAGGGCACCGGCAATTAGCGACAACTATGAACAGTGTCATGTGGTGGTGGCCACAGCAACGGGCGACAAAGTTGCCAAATATTAGGAGTTGCATGGTGGTGGGCCGCAGAGGCCGCCAGAGTTCGTTCTGCCCAGTGTCGGCAGAACCACAAGGGCAGCGACAACTGCAGTTTTGGCACAGACGGAGGTTCGGAATTATCACAATTTATCTTGGTGAGTTTCTAGTAGTTTTGAGTTCATAACCTTTCGCTATCCTTTTGATAAGTTTAAGAGTCATATTTGTTATGTGAAAGGTTGTTAGAGTTGTTTTAGAGTTGTTAGAGTTTAAATTGAGTTTTGTATATTTTGAGTTGTGTTGATATGCTTGTGAGTAAATTGATTTATTACCTTGTTGATGAGTGTTTTTAAAGATTTATATTAATTATTGAGTTGTAACTAAATAATATGTTGAGTTGAGTTATTCAGAAAGGAATTACATTGTTGATCTTATATTAGCAAAATTGTTGGTTCAAAGATGAACCTTATTATGTATGAGATACAAGTATTATTTATTATTGCATATGAGCTGTGAATTTTATTTGTTGTTGAATATGAGTTTTGAATGTTATTGTCATACTGTGATCGGTGGATCTGGAACTGACTTTTTAAAGCTGGTTTCGCGAAATGTCGCGGTAAGCAAGAGTCGCCACCGTCTTTTATTTTCTCCAATATGGAAAGGACAAAAGCACAGAAAAATTCCTTATGAGATTGTTTCTCGGTTCGGGAGGTAGATTTATAGAAAGGGAAGGTGTTATCACCCTTTCTATCCATGGTTATCCATGGGCTCTTAGATACTTGCTCATTTGTGTTTTCAAAATGTTTGCTTTTCAATTGTGAGTGGGTTTGAAAAAGGTTTCTTTGAAAGATTTCAGAATAACTCTTGTATCAGTCCTCAAGAGTGTTTGAAAAAATTGTTTTGGAAGCTTTTTGAAAGTGTCGGTGTGAAAAGAGTTTTGATTGTTTTTTAGAGAGCAAGTATCTACGAGTCATCTACCTACCCTAAGGAATTAGGCTGTGTAAATGTCCTTAAGGTAGTGCCATCCCACATTTGAGAGATAGGTAGCACCACCGTTGGAGGTGTTCGGGTCAATTTGTTTGTTAGGGACAGTGTGGTCACCAGAGCAACAGTAGGATACCTTAGAAGCTACCCTTATGCCATTGATCCTTTTTTAGTCCGAGGCAACCGTTTCGAGGCAACTATTCGGAGGCAACCGTTTTGAGGCAACTTGTTTTGAGGCAACTGGATCAATGGACATAAGGACTTACTAAGACGTCCTATACTCGACGACCACGTTTCGAGGGCAAGGCAACAGTGAGGCGTACCCTAAGGGTGGTGTGTGAATTTGTGTGTTGTTTTCAGTTATGTTTTATCTTGTCATGCATTTGGTGAACTACGCTTTGATTTTATTTGGGCCATTCATTCTTTCATGTGATTAACAGTTTAAAGGTGCGGAAATTAAAATGCGGAAAATAAAGGTCCTACGCTATTACAAGGCGCGGGTCTATACATCGCCAAATTGACAAAGACCCGTTTTTTAATAAAATGCGGAAAGTAAATAAAGCTCTGAATAACTATTACAAGGCTTTGGGACAATTACATAATATTCACAAAAGAAATAAAAATAAATGCGCGAAAAGAATTTAGAATCGAGTATGCGAGGGCGTTGGACCCTTTAAAGAAATTAAATTGAAATTAAAAGGTAATTAATCATTTAATAAGAAAAGGAATGTTTTTTATGTTTTTGGTATTTATGAAATAAAGAAAATTAATTGAAATTAGAAATTGAATAAAACCCTAGTTCTAAATTATTTTTATTTGTTAAAGAAAAATATTTAAGTTTTGACCTAATTTTTACTAATTATTTAATGACATATTTATTTACAAGATAATTAATAGTTAATAATAATAATAAGAAAAAAATAGTTATTTGTTGAGAGAAAAGAATAAAAATGTTAAACCTAATTTCTACCCTTTTTTAGTTATTTAAGAAAGAAACATTAAAATTTTAACCTAATGTTACTAAGTTAATTATTAAAAGATTTATTTACAAAAAATTAGTGACTTAAATATTAAATAACATATTTTTATGATTTTTTTTGGTTTTATTATTATGAAAATTAATTTTGTGGAATTAAAAGAAAATAATTAATTTAAGAGGAATAATTAAAAGACTAAAAGGAAAAAATAACAAAAAATTAAAAATCAAACCATGGGGGTGTTCTGACCCTTTTGGAGGTCATTTGTGAGAATTTTGGCCCAATAATTCCAGGCCTTTTTGACTTTTAGTGATCATGTGAGGAGCCATTGACTAATGCGTATGTTGAGCTGCACGTTCTGGCCTTTAGATTGGGGCTTCTGGGCGCGTGGCAAGCTAGATGGTGAGGACGCATGATGGTCCTTGGACAGCATACTGCATAGAATCATGTTAGAGAAAAAAATATGGAATAAGTGGGGGACCTGGGAATCGAACCCAGGTCCCAATGCTTGCAACTATCACTTTCCACCAACTGAGCTAGCGCGTCCATTCGTTATTATAATGGAACGTGATCATTATATGTGAAAAGTGCAATTACTCTGGAACAAAATAAAAATCGCGCCAATTATTTGAACCCTCCTATCACCTGAAGACACGTCCATCTTCTTCCTCATATTTCCTGTAAATAGAAAGCAAATAGCGGGGGTTTTAAACCCCCGCTAACTACAATGCACAAAATAAACGATTAGAGCATGGTTAATTATAAAAAGGGCGCGAGTAGTCCAATTGTTTCGTCTGGACGTCCTGATTCTATTGGTACTAGTTTGGATGGCCAATTTTTCCAGATGAGGAAAGCCCCAATTCAAAGCTTCTGCAACCCTAGCAATCGTTAATGGTGAATCGTGATACAGGCAATATTAATCCAATTGAATTGTGTCATTAGCTTCAGAAGGTCCATGTTAGTGTAAATCAACATTAAAAAAGTATGAACAATGCATGTAAATTCAAATACGAATATGAAATATTTTGTGAACAGGGTGACTCGGTTATACCAATTCCTTGAGTATGGAAGGTTGGTTTCGATTGGAATCGCTTCCTGGTAGTGTTAGCAAGCTTTGGGAATCCTCTTGAGGTCTTGAAACCAGCTCTACGTATGAAAACAGTTTTCAATTTTTTGGTGAAAAAGTGCAAGTTTGTTCTATGCCTTATGCGCAACTTTTGTCCTCTTGTGCATTAGGGTTATGTTCTATATGTATCTGAGCATGATTAGGTTAAGAAACACAAGCCCATAATCCTTTGCATTGATGATTTGGATATTTGGTTTTCAATGATATCAAATCCAATATTTTGCCATGAAACCATTGCCAATCATGAGAAATCTTGCCTTTTTGAATGTGCACGAAATATTTGATTCATTATGAGTGAAATCTCTGCACAAAAAGATTGGAAAGGGATTATTTGCTATTTTTTCCATATTTAATTTTAATTAAGTGAATTAATAATAATAAAAATTCAAATAATTAATCAAAAATGATAAAATAACTCTCTTGGAGGTCAATGGGTCGTGCATAGCCTTTGGATAATGTTTCATGGAAGAAATGGAGGCCCATTAGCAATTTTGAGGCATTTGAAGTAAAGTTGACTTTTCAAAATTCCCAAACATTTCCCAACTTCCACAAGGCATATCTTGCTCAATTTTTAAGCTTTGATCATGTTCTTGGACATTTTGGAAAGGTCTTGAAGTCCTTTAACCAATGTCTTTGGTACCATGTCATTTTGATTTACCAATCTCAAGTTATGGTCTTTGACTTAAAGTGCCTTTTTGTTGACTTTTGAAAATGACCTATGATGTTGAGATTGATATCTTTTTGTGAAAGCATTTCTTGGACTTGAAGTGTGAAGAGGAGTTATAGGAAATTTCATTCTCTTCAAAATGAGCTTTGGATGGAATTTTTCTGATAAACCATGTGGAAGTTATGCCTTGGTCAATTTGTAGTTGACTTTTTCAACTGTCCAAAAATAGAAACTTTTGCATCTTGAGACTTTTTGAGCCATGCTTTGAGAATCATGATCAAGAATTGATCAAATGATGTTTGTGGCTTCAAAATAAGATGTTGACCAAAAATTTTGACTTTTGACTGTCAAATGACCATTTTGCCCCTGCAGTTGACTGTGAAGCAATTAGGGTTTTTGAATGTGCAATTTAGTGTTGTGAGTCTTGAAACTTGGCATGTGGATGCTTGACAATGTTTATAGGCATGTGGGACTTGTTTGGACCCTTGGAAGCTTCAATTTCTTTGCCAGCACCAAAACCCTAATTTTTAACTGTTAGGAGGCCATTGGACTGTGCAACCCTTGGGAGATTTTAAAGCATGCTCTTAGCAAACTTTGAAGAATATGGGAGGGAAAATTTTGGGGTACAACACATACATTCATGTATATCAAAGATAAGAAGGACTTCGGTCCGACAAGGTCACGGTTCTTAGAGGAACCAGTGGCGGCCACAAGTTCATAGCAAAGACACAGATAATTCAGTAACATAACTCTGACATCCAAAACTTGGTACCACATTTATCTTATAGGAGGAGCATATTGCATTATACATTTGCATTGTGATTGTTGTTATCGTTGTAAATTATTGTGTGAGAATGATAATTGATGTTATTGTATTTGAAAACTATTCTTGTTGTTTTATACACCGATAAAATATTTGAAGTTATTCTCACTCTCTTTTTGTTGTTGTGTTGTTCGTTATAAAAGTATTACAGTTACTCAGGTAGAGGAGCACTACAGGCTGCCTGTTCGAAGGAATGACATAAATGTTGACTTCTTTATATTTATTCTTGGGTTTAATTTTCTGCGGTGTTGCTCCCATAGTGTAACTGTTGGCTGAAGATTTTGATAATATTATTAGAAGCCAAGTGAATTGGACGTTTCGATTGAAATGAAACAAAGCGTCATGTTTCGGAATAGCAGAAGCAGTGTTTCGAATGAGCATATCAAAGCTTGGAGCTTCGAGTGGCAATTATGGGAACATATCTAGAGAAGTCTCGAAATGACAACAAGGCTGTGTCTAAGAAGTGCGTTCGAAGCGGAGAAGTATCAAAACATTTGAAATTCAAATGCAAGCGGGACATTCGAAGTTTGAAATTTATGTGCTGGAGCATTTGAAGACACGTGGAAACGAGAGAGAGGCATTGTCCTGCATGTTCTGAACGTGGCAGAATCTTATAGCAGGACCGTTATGGTCGAAGTAGTATAAATAGAAGTCTTAGTATTAGGATTTCGTGTGTCATATCTATTGTACAAAAATACTCAGTAAACATTCAAATTACCACATGGCTAGGGAAACGAATGCAAGAGCAATGTACGTATGATAACACCACATGTTTATGATTTAATGAAAACCCTTTATCATTTCCAGTACTTTCCTTTACCTTTCTGCCAAATACCATTTACAAGTTTTCTCATTTAAAGTCTTTTTATTCGAAATCTTTTCATTGATGCCTTACATTTAATGCTTTCTTTACGTTTCAAACACTTTACATTTCAGAGAACTGTCATATTTTTCATGCCTTTATCTTCAAGTTTTATCCTTCGAACGCCTATTTTACTTAAAGTCATTTTACAGATTTCTTGCATTAAACGCTTTCTTCGCATTTCGAATCTTTTACATTAACTGTTTTGTTTTACGTTTCGAAGCCATTTACTTATCTTTTATGCAATTTTACATGTCTTTACAATTAACATTTATTCATGCAATTTAGTTTCGCGCACATATATTTTAATTACGCCTTTAGATCTTCAAGAGAGAAATCGAAATAAGTCAAACACCTACACAACACTCCAAATACCAGCCATGAATACCTGTTCGATCATGAGAGTTACCCTAATGACCAACAAGTCCTAGGATCAATCTAGTCGATCCTGCGAGTTACCAGAGAAATTGAATAACAGTCAGTAAGTTTATTCGATAGTTTGGAAGACTAGCAGTTGTTTACCAGAAATCACTGGAAACAAATTGGCACACCCGGTGGGACATCTAATTGGACATTAGAAATAAAGATTGTTGAGACATTACCATTATAAAAACGTTGGAGCCTAAGAAGTTTGTTGCTTTATGAACCTAAGTGGTAAAATAACCAACAGCAACCAACCCTTATCCAGAAGAAAACGTTTGAACAAGATGTCTAATTCTGACAATCAACAAGGGGAACAAAATGCCCCAGATACAACAGGCACTAATGTGTCCGCTTCGATGGGAACGTCTAATGTGATCCCTTCGAATGCACAGTCTGTTGCATCTTCTACCAGTAATATAGCCACTAATGGACCAAGTGGCGTATCAACAAATAGTTTGATCTTAGGAAATACTGGAACCATTGGTTATCCTGGGGGATTTGTTCCACCATCAGGGACACAAACCCATTTCGCCACTCCACTAACCAGACCACCCGGTTTCGATAGTAATAGAACCAGAAATTCCTCTTATGGAATGCCAACATCCTTTATGGCAGGTTTACACAATTCAACATCGAATTCATCACCACAATTAGGGTCTGGGTCTGGGGCGAACCAGTTTATGACAAATAACCAAGGGTCAGTGGGTTATAGTACAATGTCTATTTTAACCACAGAAAACCAGTTGGCTTTTAGGCAATTGATGGATGACAATAACCACAATATGATAGGGGTATTAGCACAAACTATGCAGGAAATATTTGCCCCAATAGTACAGAATGTGACTGTGACAAACAGAGAAAACGCTGATAACATGAGTCGAATAGCAGATTTCTTTGCTCCCCCAGATAGGCGTAGGCAGAATCAGGCGGGAGTTCGAGCAAACATGCCTGTTATGGAACAAGTTGCTAATGACCCAAACTATAGACCACCTAGAGAAGAAGTTAACTTGGGGGCAAGGGCACAAAGGCTAGAAGCTCCAATGATCCCAGGCCCACAAAGAGAAATTATGGAACCAGGGGCAAGGGTCGAAAGGCTAGAAGCCCCAGAGTTTCGAGAAGAACAACCTAGGGGGGTTGTCATGGTTGGTCGAAATCAAGATGCTGATGCTGTCGTTCATAGAATTTGAAACGATAACATCTTGGCAGAAAACAATCTAACCACCATGATAGAGAGAGTCATGGCCCAGAATGGCCTCAACACAGGAATTAGAAGGCCAAATTATGCTTCTCCTATATTAGATTGCATAATGCATACTGATTTACCAAGAGGATATAAAGTCCCTAAATTTACAAAGTTCGCTGGGGATACCAATGAGTCAACAGTCGAACACATAGCCAGATATCTAACCGAAGCGGGAGATATAGCCAATAATGAAGATCTCAGGATCAAATATTTCCCAAGTTCCTTGATTAAAAACGCCTTCACATGGTTTACCACTTTGCCTCCTGGGTCCATTGATACTTGGGCTCTTTTGGAGAGATTATTCCATGAACAATTTTACATGGGACAGTCGAAAATAAGCTTGAAGGAATTATCCAGTGTCAAGAGAAAGTTCACCGAACCCATAGATGATTATCTGAATAGATTTAGGCTTTTGAAATCCAGATGTTACACAGTAGTGCCTGAACATGAGTTAGTCGAAATGGCCGCTGGTGGTTTGGATTACTCTATTCGAAAGAAACTAGACACTCAATATTTGAGGGACATGGCTCAATTAGCCGACAGGGTTCGACAGGTCGAAAGGCTAAAGGCCGAAAAGGCCAAAGTCTTTAAGAATAACAAGAAAGAAAGGATCTCCTATGTTGGAACTGAGGAAACAGAAGATTATCCTGAATTCGAATTCGAAGAGGTCGAAATTGACCTCGCTGAATTAAAACAGGCACCACCTTACTCCTGCAAGTTATTAGTTCCTACAAAAGGGAAAGAGATTGTTGAAAATGAGAAAAGTGACAAATTCCCAAAGAAGGTTTATACCTTTGATGTCACTAAATGTGACGAGATTTTTGATTTACTTGTTAAAGATGACCAACTCATTGTGCCATCAAATGTCAAAATACCTCCTTTAGATCAAAGAAAGAAGAGAGGATTTTGCAAATATCATAGTTTCCTAGGCCACAAAACCTCACAGTGTTTTCTTTTCAGGGACCTAAATCAGAATGCAATCAAAGATGGTAGACTGAAGTTTGCTGATAAGGCAAAGATGAAAGTGGACGAAGATCCTTTGGACGTCGCAGACACCAACTACTCCGAGCCTGCATGCATTGGAGAGATTAACATGGTGGAAGCTGAACAAAGTGATGTCCCAACAGGAGAGAAAGGTACTGAAAATGAAAGCTGGGTGATAGTCGAAGTCGATAAGGAGGTCACTGAAGACGTCCAGAAGCTACCAGAGACTTCGATTGAAGCAGCACCCTTAGTTGTTGCAAAAGAAATCCAGGCTACTGAAGGCTAGGAAAATCAAAACCAAGAACTAACACAGGTCACTGAAGGCCTCAGGCTGGAATTGGAGAAAGTCCAAATCAAGAAGCCAACTTCCCCTCAGAAGGAAATATGGGACACTCTAGGGGAACCCAGTGGAAAATTTGACTATTTGGTCAAATATTCTGCCCCAGAGAGTTCGAAGGTCCACATTGAAGATATAAAACCCACAGGATGGGGAAATGATGAAGCTGAAGGGGAGGATGTTGAGGTAAACATGGTGGACATGGAAAGACCTCACTCTGAGATGGAGGAGGTAGAAAAATACTTAGAAAAAGAGAAGTATAAAATGGAGGATAATCACGCTGGAGACGCTAGTCTCAAGGATTACCTCATGGCATGCCACAAAGGAGATACAGGCATGATACTGTGCCCTAGGTGCAGCATCCTCTGCAATCAGAGAATCGCTGTGAATTTCGAAAGGGTACAGAGGGCTCGAACTGGCAACAATTGGCGCCAGGATAACCAGCTGTTCAGGTGTTATCCCAAGGCTAGAGAAAGTTTGCTAGAATTTGTGTTTCGCTGCTACAAAGGGGCAACCAAGTGCTTGATATGCCCAAGGTGTTCTACTGTGTATGACCAAAGCATGGCCAGAGCCTTCAAAACGATTCCCTTCGCCCCTTGCTGGAACCATCAAGAAACTGTCCAGATGGGCCCACGTTTCAACAGCAGACACAAACAACGAAGGCCTGATAGCCCTCACCCCAAGGCTGCTCGAAGAGTGACTTTCAAACTCTCTGCTGAAGTGCCAACCGACAAATGGTTGCAAGTCAGAAATGACAAAGGCAAAGACAGATGGAGAAACACTGAACGAAATGCACGCCATGCTATGACATACAGAAGGCAATTCAACATAGCAAAGAGGGAAGAGGTAAGATTAGAAAACTACAAAGGAAGCAACCCCATGTCGAGATCCCAGTGGCACAGGCAACAAAGGATTCGAAAGGCTGAGAGGGAAGCTGTGGCAAACAAAGGGGTCACTTCAACAAAGAACCAAGGTTAATCTAGCACCAATAAACCCACACCAAAAAATCAAACTGAAGACAAACCTCCAGTTAATAAGAGGCTTTTCTCTGAAGTACAACTAGATGAACCAAAGGAATACACTCCAGGTCCAGAAGAAGACGAAGATATGATAACAGATAACTTCGAATCGGATGGGGAGTCTTCTTTCAACCTAAACTGCAACGTGGTATCTGTGCTTCCCTGTGAATTTGGGCAGGAAACCGAAATTGATGAATATGAGGAAGAAGATACCACAGATTTGATGAAGCATAGGCCTGTGTGCTACTATGTGATGGACAATGGGGTTGTCGAGGAGCAAAATGCATTCTTCGAACATCCAGAACCTGCTATGAAGAACCATCTTAAGCCACTATTTATTCGGGCAAAAGTTGGTGCCCATGGTGTGAACAAGGTTCTAGTGGATGGGGGTGCTGCAGTCAATTTGATACCCCACTTCATGCTGAAAAGATTAGAGATCCGCGAAGGAGACATCAAGCCCCATAATATGGTTCTGTCCAATTATGAGGGGAAAGTGGGCAAAACACTGGGAGTGGTCCAGTTGGAATTGACAATAGGCTCAAGTTGTAGGCCCACCATGTTTATGGTGATCGAAGCCAAGGCCAACTATAACTTATTGCTGGGAAAGGAGTGGATCCATGGCGTAGGGGCGGTTCCTTCGTCAATGCATCATCGGCTAGTTCTATGGAGAGATGATGGAATCGTGGAAAACATCGAAGTAGACCAGAGTTACTTTATGTCAACAGTCAATTTAGTTGATAAGAGGGATTATGATAAACATCTGGCAAAGATTGCTTCGTGTGTTCCAAATGATGAGATTAACGAAACCAGAAACGCCCACTACTACATGACCCTTCGCCATGATGGCCTATACTGGGATAGAACAATAATCAGTGAAGACGAGGGAGTCGAAAGTACTATACAAAGACGCCAGCAGGCTGGGACTTTGACAACCTTATCCATGACTGAGTCCACCTTTTTCGAAAGGATTTCGGCCTATATGGCTGAGAACGAATCAAAAGCGGCTTTAGAGGCTGAAATAAACAAATTAACTGTAAAGATGAACGAAGTAAGTGGGGATGGCTCGAAATGCTCACCCCTGGAAGAACTTGAGATGGACCAAAGGTTGGATGCCATCTACGATAAAGAACCCTTAGGCTTCGAAAGGGACCCCATAGACTCAGGTGCCAAAATGTTGGCACAGGATCCACTCGAAGAAGTCAACTTAGGGGATGAAAAAACGAAAAGAATAACCTACATAAGTGCAAAACTTAGCCCAGGCCTCAAGAAGGAAGTAATCGAAGTCCTCAAGAAAAAAAAAGATTGCTTCGCATGGGATTATGACGAAATGCCTGGTTTAAAGAGGGAGTTGGTCGAACACAGACTGCCAATCAAAGACGGCAAGAAGCCCATCAAACAAACTCCCAGAAGATTCGCACCAGCGGTTCTCACAAAGATTAAAGCTGAGATCGAAAGGTTGCTGCGTTGCAAATTCATCAGAACGACAAGGTATGTCGAATGGTTAGCAAATATAGTACATGTTATTAAGAAAAATGGTTCTTTAAGAATTTGCATAGATTTTAGGGATTTAAACACTGCAACCCCTAAAGATGAATATTCCATGCCTGTGGCCGAAATGCTAGTAGACTCTGCTGCAGGGTTCGAATACTTGAGTATATTAGATGGATACTCTGGGTATAATCAAATTTTCATTGCTGAAGAAGATGTTGCAAAGACAATATTTCGTTGCCCAGGAGCCTTAGGCACCTACGAATGGGTGGTGATGCCTTTTGGTTTAAAGAACGCTAGGGCAACTTATCAAAGGGCAATGAATTTGATTTTTCATGATTTCATTGAAACCTTTATGCAGGTGTATATTGATGATATAGTCATCAAATCTATATCTGCAGAAACACATTTGCATCATTTGAGCCAATCATTCGAATGAATGAGAAAGCATGGCTTAAAGATGAATCCCCTTAAATGTGCATTTTTTGTGCAGGCTGGAGATTTCCTTGGTTTTATGGTTCACAAGAAAGGGATTGAGATCAACCAGAACAAAACCAAAGCCATAATGGAGACGAAAGCACCTACGTCAAAAAGGGAGTTGCAATCTCTGTTAGGGAAGATTAATTTCCTCAGAAGATTCATTTCGAATCTGAGTGGAAGAACCCAAGCTTTCTCTCCATTACTTCGTCTAAAGCAAGGCCAAGCCTTCGAATGGAACGAAGCCCATCAGGAGGCATTTGACAGGATAAAAAGATACCTCTCTCAGCCTCTTATCTTGTCTCCACCTTCATGGGGGAAGCCCATGAGATTGTACATATCTGCCTCTGAAGTTAGTATAGGTAGTATGTTAGCACAAGAAGATAGCAATGGTATCGAAAGAGCCATATACTATTTAAGTAGAGTACTAAATGATGCAGAGACCAGATATAGCAATTTAGAAAAGCTATGTCTCTGTTTGTATTTCTCTTGTATGAAACTCAAGTATTATATAAAGCCTGTTGATGTTTATGTTTCATCTCATTTCGATGTCATTAAACACATGCTTTCAAAACCAATAATGCATAGCAGAGTTGGTAAATGGGCTTTAGCCTTAACAGAATATTCTTTGACTTTCATGCCTTTAAAAGCTGTGAAAGGTCAAGTGATTTCTGACTTCATTGTGGACCATTCATTGGGTGAGCAGACTGTCATGAGTTACGTCGAAATACAACCATGGAAATTGTACTTTGATGGTTCAACCCACAGGAATGGAAGTGGTGTTGGAGTCCTTCTAATTTCACCTGAAGGAATTCCAACAAAATTCAAGTATAAATTAGATGGTCCTCGTTGCTCGAACAACGAAGCTGAGTATGAAGCGCTCATTGTTGGACTTGAAGCTTTGTTGGAATTGGGGGCAACTAGAGTCGAAATTAAAGGAGACTCAGAATTAGTGGTCAAACAAATTACAAAGGAATATAAATGCATAAAGGAAAACTTGATGATATACTTCGTCATAGTCAACAGGCTACTAAGGAAATTTGAATACATGGATATTCAACACATACCAAGGATGGAGAACCAAGAAGCAAATGACTTAGCACAGTTGGCTTCGGGTTATAAAGTTTCTACCAGGAACTTTAAGGATTTAGTTGAATTCAGGGGTAGAGTTATGGCTACTAGATTCACACCATCGGATCTGGAAAGTATGAAATTGGGATATGCTGAGAAACAGGGATTCGAAATATTAGCCATAAACACTTTATCAGATGCAGATTGGCGAAGTCCACTGATGAGTTATTTAGCAAACCCAACTCTGAATGTGGATAGAAAGACAAAATACAGAGCATTGTCATATCTCCTCATGGGGAACAAATTGTTCAAAAAGACCCAAGAGGGCGTATTATTGAAATGCCTAGGAGAAAGTGAGGCATACTTAGCATTGTCAGAAGTCCACAATGGGGCATGTGGGGCACATCAAGCAGGCCATAAAATGAAATGGCTGTTATTTCGATCTGGAAAGTATGAAATTGGGATATGCTGAGAAACAGGGATTCGAAATATTAGCCATAAACACTTTATCAGATGCAGATTGGCGAAGTCCACTGATGAGTTATTTAGCAAACCCAACTCTGAATGTGGATAGAAAGACAAAATACAGAGCATTGTCATATCTCCTCATGGGGAACGAATTGTTCAAAAAGACCCAAGAGGGCGTATTATTGAAATGCCTAGGAGAAAGTGAGGCATACTTAGCATTGTCAGAAGTCCACAATGGGGCATGTGGGGCACATCAAGCAGGCCATAAAATGAAATGGCTGTTATTTCGATACGGATTGTATTGGCCTAGCATGCTCAAAGATTGCATAGACTTTGCTAAAGGATGTGAGGAATGTCAGAAACATGCAGGGATTCAAAATGCCCCTGCAAGTGAGTTGCATTCGATCATCAAACCATGGCCATTTAGAGGATGGGCATTGGATTTGATAGGAGAAATAAATCCTGCTTCGTCCAAAGGACAGAAATATATCTTGGTAGGAATAGATTATTTTACCAAGTGGATCGAAGCTATACCATTAATAGTTTTTAATCAAGAGGCTATTATTGAGTTTATACAGAAACACATCATCTATAGGTTCGGATTGCCAGAGAGCATAACCACAGACCAAGGCTCTGTGTTTACTGGTAGAAAGATGCAAGAATTTGCCCAAGAAATGGGGTTTAGATTGCTAACACCAACGCCATATTATGCTCAAGCAAACGGTCAAGTCGAAGCAGCCAATAAAGTGATAATAGGATTAATCAAGAAACATATTGGTAAAAAGCCAAGAAACTGGCACAAAACTTTGGACCAAATACTATGGGCCTGTAGAACATCTCCTAAGGAAGCTACTAACACTACGCCTTTACAACTCACATTTGGTCATGATGCAGTGCTGCCAGTAGAAATTCATCTACAATCAGTTCGAATTCAGAGACAAAACGAAATCCCAGCTGCATTATATTGGGAAATGATGATGAATGAATTAGTTGAGTTGGACGAAGTTAGATTACATGCATTGGAAATTTTGATGAGACAAAAAGAAAGAGTGGACAAGACATACAACAAAAGGGTGAAGAAAAAAGTATTCATTATTAATGACTTAGTCTGGAAAGTCATATTGCCCATGGACAAGAAAAATAAAGCATTAGGTAAATGGTCACCTCATTGGGAAGGACCTTTTCGAATATTAAAAGTATTCTCAAACAATGCATATGAAATCGAAGAACTGGTGGATGATAAGCGTATCCTAAAGGTTAATGGGAAATATTTAAAGAAATATAAGCCACGCCTGCAGGAGATTCGAATAGTAACAACGTAACCAAGATATTATAAAAATGCCAAAATGGCAAGATGAGATGCCAAAATGGCGTTGTTCGAATATTACATATAAAAAACCAAATTATCAAATGAATATCGAAATTTAGAAATAAGAATTATTCTTCAGTCTGTTGAAAGTGCTTCGAAAAGATTCAAGTCTCTGCTGAGCGAAACTCCTGGCTCCTTCCAAGGTTGCCACTTCTCCCTTGAGTTGTTCTGCAGTTTCCATTTCTGCAAGCCCCTAGTTGAGAAGCTCTTTGAATTGGTTACCAGCAGTATTAGTTTAGAAGGCTATTTGTTGTTCTTTAGCCTCCTTAGTCTTCTGTTGAAGTTCCAGAATCTGCCTTTCCCAAAGGAGGATGGACTCAGCTCGAGCCTCATAATCAGTTTTCGCTTGCTTTAGATGCATAGCTTGATCCTCAGCTTCTTGAGAGAGTTTCGAAGCTTGTTCATAAGCAGCATCCATTGCAGTGCATTTTTCTTGAACCTTTCTGGCAGCAGATTCATCTTGGAGAAGGTAACCAGTTACGTTGTCCAGCAAAGACTGAAGATCGAACAAGATAGTACTAACTGGCAAGGAGCAAGAACGGATTGACCTTGGTGAGTGATAACTTTACTTTCCATGGTAGTTCCTGCGATCTTTCCTTTCTTCTTGGAAACCTTTTTTAGTTGGGATGAGGTAGAAGAAGACAATTTTGAAGAATGTTGAAAGCTTAGGGTTTTTCGGTGAGAGAAGAAGGATAAAAGATTCAGAATGTGGAAAGAAAAGAAAAAGACTAAGTTGATGATGTTTTATAATGTGGAAGTTTAAGCATCCACTGAATAAGGTTGTGATACGTGGTACTCGTGGGTTGGTGTGATTAAGAGGTGGCGTAAAGTTAACATTGGTAGTAAGCGTGATTAAAGATAATCATTATTTTGTAACTGCACCATACTGTGAAGTGGTTCCAGGCGGTTAAGGAATCTAAAAAGTGTTATGATTGACGTGACTGGAGTCAAATGCATTAAATGTTACGATGATTCAAAGGTCGCATCAAAATCTTGTGTAGATGTTTAAAATAAGTATTTCTCAAAGAAATCGAAATACATATTTTAAAGGGGCATTTTGTTGGCTGAAGATTTTGATAATATTATTAGAAGCCAAGTGAATTGGACGTTTCGATTGAAATGAAACAAAGCGTCATGTTTCGGAATAGCAGAAGCAGTGTTTCGAATGAGCATATCAAAGCTTGGAGCTTCGAGTGGCAATTATGGGAACATATCTAGAGAAGTCTCGAAATGACAACAAGGCTGTGTCTAAGAAGTGCGTTCGAAGCGGAGAAGTATCAAAACATTTGAAATTCAAATGCAAGCGGGACATTCAAAGTTTGAAATTTATGTGCTGGAGCATTTGAAGACACGTGGAAACGAGAGAGAGGCATTGTCCTGCATGTTCTGAACGTGGCAGAATCTTATAGCAGGACCGTTATGGTCGAAGTAGTATAAATAGAAGTCTTAGTATTAGGATTTCGTGTGTCATATCTATTGTACAAAAATACTCAGTAAACATTCAAATTACCACATGGCTAGGGAAACGAATGCAAGAGCAATGTATGTATGATAACACCACATGTTTATGATTTAATGAAAACCCTTTATCATTTCCAGTACTTTCCTTTACCTTTCTGCCAAATACCATTTACAAGTTTTCTCATTTAAAGTCTTTTTATTCGAAATCTTTTCATTGATGCCTTACATTTAATGCTTTCTTTACGTTTCAAACACTTTACATTTCAGAGAACTGTCATATTTTTCATGCCTTTATCTTCAAGTTTTATCCTTCGAACGCCTATTTTACTTAAAGTCATTTTACAGATTTCTTGCATTAAACGCTTTCTTCGCATTTCGAATCTTTTACATTAACTGTTTTGTTTTACGTTTCGAAGCCATTTACTTATCTTTTATGCAATTTTACATGTCTTTACAATTAACATTTATTCATGCAATTTAGTTTCGCGCACGTATATTTTGATTACGCCTTTAGATCTTCAAGAGAGAAATCGAAATAAGTCAAACACCTACACAACACTCTAAATACCAGCCATGAATACCTGTTCGATCATGAGAGTTACCCTAATAACCAACAAGTCCTAGGATCAATCTAGTCGATCCTGCGAGTTACCAGAGAAATTGAATAACAGTCAGTAAGTTTATTCGATAGTTTGGAAGACTAGCGGTTGTTTACCAGAAATCACTGGAAACAGTAACGTCAAGATGAGTTTTGTTATTTATTATTTTCTGAGAATTGTGGATTTTATTTATTTATATTGAGACGTTTTCAGTTAAGATAAAATGACTTGAATTCTACTGCGTTGGTATAAGTTTATTTGAGAAACATGTTTATTTGAGAGAACTGTGTGACACCCTTATTGTTTGAATATAAAATTTGTATGTTTTATTTAAATAAGAATTTTCAAGATTTATGATGTTACATTTTGTGGAGAGGTTAATATAAAACCACCGGTCATAATAACACTTTTTAACCGTCACAATTAGTTAATGTTTTTTTAGTGTCTTAGAAATATTGCCAAGAGCCTAATTAACTTTCTCTGTTATTATAATTTATATAAAATTTTGGGTTAAATGTGTTTTTTGTCCTCCTAGATAATTTATATTTAACTTTTAGTCAGTTCCAAAATTTACTTTAAATAACGGTCCTCCTAAAAATTTTAATTTTAACTTTTGTTTTCTCTTATCAAAATCGTTGCTAAATCTGTTGCTAATCCAGTCGCTAAGTAAAAAATTGTTGTTAAAACCGTCTTTAATTTCGTTGTTAATTTAAAAAATCATCGTTAAATTGGATGAGGGACCAACAATTTAAATTAATATTTTTAGGAGGATCATTCTTAAAAAATATATTTAACTTTAAAATTTTTTATTTAAAAATACAATTATTTGATGTGCAAACTATTACCTTGAAGTGATTAAGGATATGTTGTTCAATATGGTTAGGATCGGCGTGGGTGAACTCCCCTTCCCTACTTATTATTATTTTTGTACTTAAGCCTTTGATTAGGCCATTATGTGGAAGTATGGAGTATTTTTTGTTCAATTTGTTTTGAATGTTCAGAGCATTGTTTAGGTTAATTTCAACTTGAATTCCTTGATTGTGTATGTCTTCATTGATATCTGAGTAATAAATTAATTGTTGGATGAACTTTCCTTCCTCTATGGTTAGAGCAATTTCTCTATCAATGTTATCAAATATGGATTTGTTCTAGTGTTGTAGAGTTCCTTTTAGTCTTTCCAGTTTATGATCAATTTTGCTCCTAGGATTACCTATGTATAGTAAGTTTCAATTTGTAGCTATGATTTTGATACAATCCTCATAGTCAAACCAAAGTTTAAAATTTTTGATACAATCCTCATGATTAAACCAAAGATGATGATTATTATTATTATTATTATTATTATTATTATTATTATTATTATTATTATTATTATTATTATTATTATTATTATTATTATTATTATTATTATATTATTATTATTATTATATTATTATTATTATTATTATTATTATTATTATTATTATTATTATTATTATTATTATTATTATTATTATTATTATTATTATTATTATTATTATTATTATTATTATTATTATTATTATTATTATTATTATTATTATTATTATTATTATTATTATTATTATTATTATTATTATTATTATTATTATTATTATTATTATTATTATATTATTATTATTATTATTATTATTATTATATTATTATTATTATTATTATTATTATTATTATTATTATTATTATTATTATTATTATTATTATTATTAT